>JACEEZ010018587.1:142621-180121 GCA_016584305.1 Chionoecetes opilio
TTTGAATAAGATAACATGTGTTAAAGGTAGAACACTGAACATGGTCTATATACAAATAAAAATATTAGAATACATAAAAATTGTAAAACATTAAAATCCTCATGAAAACATAAATAAAAAGTAAGACTTCCTAAAAGTTACAATATAAAAACATACAGTAAAAGTTATAAAAAAGGTGTTAGTTTAGATTAAAATACATTTCAGGTATGGACGTCAAAAATTAGAGTAAGAATTGTTTACATAAAAGGTGATTTTTTAAGTGACTTTTAAAAGTGTGCAAGGAGGTAGCATCTCTAACTTGGCTTGGCAAGCTGTTCCAGAAAGCAGGTCCAGCCACATGAAGGGACCTTGTTCCCAAACATGTGTTGCATTTTGGCACATGGAGTTGTTGCTGTTGTCTAGTGTTGACTGGTTGTTCGTACATATCTCTCACTTTGGGCAGTGAAAACAACCAGTCAGGTACTCTATTATTAACTATATTGTACACGGCTACTCCTAGCTCAAAGTGATATTTTTCATTTATTTTCAGCCATCCAAGATCTTTTAAGTAGGGTGTGACATGGTCGTGCTTTGCAGCCCCTCCTAAAGCAACTTTTGCTGCAAAGTTTTGGAGCCTTTGCACACGTTGTATATGTGTGATGTTGGATGCTCCCCAAAGCTTAATGCCATAATTCAGTATACTTAGGACCAGTGACTGTATTATTGAGATCCTGGTGGTCTGGTTAGAATAGTCTCGGAGTCTGTTTATGTGGACAATGGTTCCATACGTTTTCCTGTACAATGCGTCGATGTGTTCATTAAACTGCATATGGTTGTCAAAGTGTATGCCCAAGTTCTTTAATGATCTGCTAGGGGTAATTAGATTCCCGTCAACATGCATACATATGTCAGGGGGAATCTGTGACAAAAGTCCTCGTGTTCCTATAAACATACATTGAGTCTTTTTGGCGTTTAACATTAGGCCATTCCTGTGAAAATACTGTTGTGCTTTCTTTAGTGATTGTTCGCTCCTATGCATTAAGTCTTGTATATTGTTGACACTGCCTGTGTGAATTAACTGGGTGTCATCTGCATATTGTATAATTTCACATTCAGAAATCTCTCTCTCTCTCTCTCTCTCTCTCTCTCTCTCTCTCTCTCTCTCTCTCTCTCTCCTCTCTCTCTCTCTCTCTCTCTCTCTTCTCTCTCTCTCTCTCTATCTCTTAATATTATTGTTGCTACACATATTACCCTTACCATTTGCACTATCCACTCATATTACAGAGAGAGAGA
Organism: Chionoecetes opilio; assembly: GCA_016584305.1. NCBI lineage: Eukaryota > Metazoa > Arthropoda > Malacostraca > Decapoda > Majidae > Chionoecetes > Chionoecetes opilio. Next base: position 143,894 of record JACEEZ010018587.1, read on the forward strand.
GAGAGAGAGAGAGAGGAGACGAGAGAGAGAGAGAGAGAGAGAGAGAGAGAGAGATAGAAAGACAATCTCTCTCTCTCTCTCTCTCTCTCTCTCTCTCTCTCTTCTCTCTCTCTCTCTCTCTCTCTCTCTCTCTCTCTCTCTCTCTCTCTCAATTCAAAGACCTGGTACACGCCTGAGCCCTCGCCGCGCTTCAGGATCCTGCAGTGATTTCGTACACACTGTAATTGAATCGAGGTCTAAATTGTGTGCCTGCCGTGAGCACAGACATTGCGGGAGACACACTCGCTTCTTTGCCTCCATTGATCCACACCTATACAGGGAAGTGTGAGAGAGAGAGAGAGAGAGAGAGAGAGAGAGAGAGAGAGAGAGAGAGAGAGAGAGAGAGAGAGAGAGAGAGAGAGATTGAATGATCAGTTTACCTGGGGACGAAGTCAGGCTACAGGCGTGATTGAATAAGAGATGATGAGAGAAGCACAAAAGAAATAGAAGAGAGAAAATCCTGCGCATTGTACATGCATGGAGTTCATTCAACGAGTTGAGGTGAATTAAAAGAAAACATTTTCATTATTTTTTACATTTTTTATCAGTGCAGATGAATATAAATGCTGGTGTCGTTAATTGGAAAAAATGATAATTGAATGCAAATCACACGTTGATCAGTAACGTTATAGAGATATTCGAATGTTGCTTTCATTTTTATATTTTGTTCGATTGATAAAATTATAATACACTAACGTCGTAATGAGTTTCCGTAACGGGTTTCTTACGCGTGGTAGTTGTGGTTAATTTATAATGTGGAGTAAACAGTACCTCTCATTTTTTTATATTATTATGCAATAGGTATATTATTAAGGCAATTAATTAATAGGCAATTATAAAGAGGATGCATTATTACTGTGTGTGTGTGTGTGTGTGTGTGTGTGGGTGTGGTGGGTGTGGGTGGTGGGTGTGGGTGTGTGGGTGGGTGTGTGTGTGTGTGTGTGTGTGTGTGTGTGTGTGTGTGTGTGTGTGTGTGTGTGTGTGTGTGTGTTGTGTGTGTGTGTTTAAACTGAAGAAAATCAAATAGATACATATCCAATATTATATGCAGATAAAAAAAAATAATTTAGGTAAGTGTTAAGAGAAAGACATTAATTTAAGTGTATAAATAAACAAATACACAGATAAATCTTGCAATACTACAATGCTGAACGGATGACTGTACTATTTTCTGAGTCTCTTCATCACAATACTAGAACAAGCTATTTCTGTACCTACTTCACAATAACAAGGCGAGCCCCGCGGAGCGACGCCCAAGGGTGCAATCACGCGGCAGGGAAAAAACGCTCGAGTGACACCATTATTGTACCTCCCCGACCGTGTGCCCGCAGTGAGATCTCTACATCAGCTAAGTGGATTTCTCTTTCTTTTACACAATTTACTGCGCACGTCCAATACAGATTTAAATTAGGAGTATCACTGAGCGTGTTATTATTTTATTTTCAGATAAAAACGAGTGGATGAGCTACGAAACTAAGGTTTGTCTTTTTTCATCATATTTCATAAAGATCAGTAAATATCCATTTTTATTTCCCAATCACACCTGAACAATATGATTTAGATAAAATAAGCTGTCAGAATAAAAATGGAAATGATTATATGCCTCTTTAGTGCCTTATAATAACAAAACATTAACAGATGGACAACCAATACTTATGTAGCTTTCATTTTTTGCAGTTTTCATTATTTAATAAGTATTTCAAACAAGCTAATATCAAAATTTTCACAATTTTGAAAGGTAATGTCACCACCATATTGATAGTGTGACAGCGAGATCCCCGGGATGGAGACAGCCGTGAAACCTTTAACATTGGCTGCTGTCACTATAACCTGTGTTGAGTCGCACCATAACTCTCGGTATAATGAAACTGGCGGCTTATCCTTCATATGATCCGAAACTGCTTACATAAATCCATACAACACACTACGAACAATGTTTTGATGAACGAGATTGGTTTTAAGATGTGGAACTAACATCAAAGTGTACACGTGGTATCATGACATAGTAGTGTTTAGATCATTTTGTTATAAAACTATTGAATTACACCCATTAAAATTGAACGAACAAATGAATTAATACAATGAATAAAGAAATTGTAAGTCAGCTACGGACACTGCGCCAAAAAAATAGATAGAGGGATTAGAGAAAAGTATACTTATGAAAACAAATTATTCAGTTTTTTTCATAAAATCTAGTGAATTACAAGACATCATCACCATTACCGTCATTATCATCACCATCAACACCTGCATCACCATAATCAACAGGCGAATTAATTGTAGCGTGTCACATCCATCACCACCACCACCACCACCACCACCACCACCGTGCATCACCCTCAATCAACACCCCACCACCAGCACCCCTTCGCCCCCCTGCTGCCGATAAATTAACTTAGGTGAAATATTAACAGGGACGAGGAATTGGAGCGGAAGGTGTGCGGAGGTGCAAATTAGATGCCATGGGTGTGGTAGACGGCACGAAAAGGGGAAAAGAATATGTGCAAAAGGCTAGAGCAAGGAAAATGAAGAGATAGGCTACACGAAAGTTGTTCACAGTCTGGAAAGAAAGTAGAATTAGGAAGCGGAGTCATTAGGGAGCTTTAAAAGGAGGCTAGATAAATTCATGGATGGGGATGAAAGGTGGATGTAGGTAGTGTTAAGTAACAGGAACTACCTCGTGTAGGCCTCACAGCCTCTTGTAGTTTCCTTATTTTCTTATGTTCTTAAGCCAGGCAACAATACAGACAAGAGTGGGATTGTAAGAACATTTACTTGAAAATACTCCTACTGTTGATACTTGTGTTGAACGAAATTTGGGTTAAATGCTTTGTGTCTCGTTTGGTAATACCCATGTTTGTCAATCACCAATAAGGGATCAGTCACTCTACATGGCACGGCTGCATTACATTCACTGCTTCTGTTTCAACATTCATTTCAAAATAAATAAATCAAAAGAATAATCATCGCGTGGTCAGCGGAAACGTGCAATGGCGATGCAAAAAATCCTATTATGACATATAATTTTTCGTATGTCGCCGAGTGGTTTAAAATTATTTATATTTCATCCATTTACTGTGATTTAGGTTGTAATTTGTAAAGTGGAATGTACTCTTGTCGAAAAATGTGGGCGTAAGGGAAAGGTTAAGCTGCAAACAAACTACAAAAAAAAAAAAAAAAAAAAAAAAAAAAAAAAAAAAAAAAAAAAAAAAAAAAAAAACCGAAGCCACATCAACACCTGTACTTTCATGCACAACATCCTAACAATACTTAACTTAGACAAATGAATCCCACTTTAATATGCAAATTGTCACGATTTTCATTCACACATTAGATTGTGTGTTTTGATTAAAATACTGCACTTCATAAAATTATCTGAAGTTCCAAACCAGGAAAGATATCACTGGCCTCGCAAACCACACACGGCCGACCAACAGTGAATATTTGTTCTTTTTATTAATGATCGAAATTGGTGTTATCGGTCTATGCACAGCTGTGTCATCTGAATTTATGTTCCAAGTGACACGATTGAAAAAACTGTTGACGTGTTGAATGTCAAAGGAAAACTCAACATGATTCTGAAAAAGTGTTCATGTTTATTTATATTTAATTCATTCGCATTGGATTTTTTTCTCTCTCTTTCTAGTTTTTTTTCTTCTCTCTAAAGACAGATATATAGATAGATAGATACAGACATAGTCAATCAAATGTGAACCAATCTTCCTTAGTTGAGCTGAGTTCCTTCAGGCTGGAGAGAAGGGTGGCGCTAACGTAAGCAAGAGTGACTGTCAGGTAGAAGACAGGTAACAAACGTCATGCAACGCTGAACCTGTTTTCTCTCTTTCAAGTGTGTACGCTTTTCTCACCCTCTCTCCTGGCCACTGAGCTGCACGATATCCCTTCCCCTCCCTCACACTAAGCCTCTGTCGTGAATGTGTGTACCAGGAAGGCTTCAGAGAGAGAAAAAAGGATTAAAATAAAATTGGAATGATGTTCAAAGGGATAAAAAAGGTGAGAAGTGACGATTCCCTGACAAGAGTACTGATGCATAACACTGAACAATTTCAACATGTTTTTACTTGCTGCGTCCTTTTCATTGTAAAATATTGCTACCATTAATTTGTTTCCCAGGTAAACGACCGTTCTTTTCGGTTTCTGTAGCCTTCCTTGTCACCGAGTTCATCACCAGCCACCCTTTCCCCTCACACCTCGCCATTTGTCTTGCTTCCTCGTGCAATTGGTCGTACGTCCTTCTCCACCTCTGTCTCCTCACCTCTTTCTTTGTTATCACTACTGCAATCTAGATAGACGGAAAGACAGATAGACACAAAGACAGCTGTGTGTTGATATCATGTATCTCAGGTATTTCTTAATAGGAAAAGGCTTTTTGTTCATATATGTTTCCTTAACTGCTAATGATAAGTCCCTTTTGTAACATCTTTGTAAAGATGTGCAGAGCGGTAAAAATAGATTGATATCAAGAAAATGCATCAGGAACTGAAGACACACACACGCCTAATATACATGATATATATATATATATATATATATATATATATATATATTTTTCAGATATATCAGCAATAAAAGAAAGGACGAGGTCATCACAGCAGTGAAAATTAAAGCAAACAAATGTAAGGGGAGAAGCTATATGAAAGGGACTTATCACAAATCGCTTTAGAGAAATATCAATGAATAAATTAAAACTGGACTTTCAGCAAATACTGAGCGGAGAGCACGGGGAAGAGGGGAGTGAGTGGGGAGCATAGAAAGAAAGAATCACAGAAAACATTCCAGATAGGACGATCAGGGGCGAGGGAAAGCATGGCGGTGAGGATAGGAGGCCGCAAGAGGCTGAAGTGGGCCCATGGGGGTGCCGACAGGGGATCCAAGGCGTGACTAATGATCCCCTTATAGCCTGAGAACTAAACCTCTCCTCATCTTCCTCTTCCTCCTTCATCTCCTACTAGTCCATAGCTGAGCGGCATCTCTTCATGTCATATACCCAGCTTAGAAACAACAAACAAGAGGCTGGACGTTCCCTACAACTGTTTGTCACTGTGTTAGTTTGTGTTTATGACGAAGAGTATCGTAAACTTAATGGCGTAAACAGCAGCAGTAAAACGAGACCCTGACACCCACACCCACACCCGCACCCACGCCCTGCCTAACGCCCACCCAGCTGGAGGGTGAGACGGACCTCATCACCCTCATCACCCTCTCAAATCACCACCACACCCTACATCAACACCACACACAGCATCACCATCACCCGATCTAATGCTTTACTATAACATCCCGTAGTCAAACTGGAAACGAAAATTAAATCCCCTCAAAACTGGTTCTTACATTATCTCCTTTCAATATTTTTTTGTTCGTATGATCTATGTAGCCTCTCTCGTTTTTTTCTTCCCTCAACCTATACCCTTCTCACTGATCTCCCGGGTACCCTATCCCCTTTCTCTTCCTCTATCAATCTCCTTCTCAGTATGTGCCACTTGACACCGAGAGCAACCGATATGATCTCTTATTCCTTCCTATTCCCAACGAGACACAAACGAACATAGTTAGCGTATAATCCACCACTCTAAGCATGCCTAAAAGCAGTCAATGAGGCTAAGTCACTGCAGTCACCATTACCAACACCACCACAACCATGGAGGTAGACCACAACCTACTCTAATCACCACCAACACCTCCATTATCGTAGCCAATACACTCTTATTGTCTCCATCACTACTGCTAACACGAACGATACAGCTGTCAACACCACCAGTACACCAACAACCACCACCGCCGCTGTTACACCACCACCTACATCATCATTACCATCGTCATCACCATGGCCATACGTACCATCACCACCACCACCGCATCGAATGAAGGCAGAGTTGTTCTGGCCGTCCTCGAGTGGTAATTCATGGTAATGTAATGCCCGTCGTAACTCCGCGATAATTCAGTAATCCTCGAGGAAGTAATGTCGGTGTGAAAATATGGCGCCGCTTCACAGCTTGACGTCCCCTTTGCTGTGTGTTTGTATTTCATGGCTCAATGTTAACTATTGGCGCGCGCGCGCGCGCGCACACACACACACACACACACACACACACACACACACACACACACACACACACACACACACACACACACACACACACACACAATACTGTTTACCCTGTACCCAGCTGGTTAAGCCCCGCTTGAAGTGAGGATGTGATATACTACGTCCGTGACCATCCATTATCAAAGATGGCCAAGACATGAACCCTGCCATAATTCATCGCTGGGTTCTAATCTAGCTTAGTTTGCCTATACAGGGGCGCATGTTTACAGGGTGTTTATCATGTCTAATAGTATCAATTGTATGTAAACAAGTAACATACAAATAAACAGATATTTCAGCCTAAGCCCCGCGCCTCAAGACCCAAGCCAGACCACACACGAACCACAATACTTGAACCGAGACAAGTTAGTCATGAGGTTTACATAATTCTCACAGCAGGATCAGTCACGTCATGGAGGTATGGAGTATTGCACGGGGCGAGGACAAACTGAATTCTACTCCTATATATACAAGCACACCCATTCCCCGCCTCGCCTTGCCCTTATAACCCAGCCCATGCCACCTCCAGGAAATGTGTCTGATCTTATTGAAATCGCCGCTGCTCCGCTCCCTGAAAACCTGTTATAGATACGTGATTGCATTCCCGACCTCGCGTGAGGCTCGAAAGTCTTGGAGTAAGTGGAAAGCTATAAAGAAGTGAATGGCGCGGAAAGAGAAACGATGACAAGAGGGAATGTGGACCGTGAAGCTGTTTTGTTTTCATTTTTGTTGTTGTTTTTTCTATTGTAATATATGAAGGTCAAATTTGAGTGGAGTCCATCCCTTCCTGATAGCAATAAAGGAGTTCGTTGGGTACACTTCCCTGGTCGAACCTTACATAATGCAGAAATTCAATCATGTGTGTGTGTGTGTGTGTGTGTGTGTGTGTGTGTGTGTGTGTGTGTGTGTGTGTGTGTGTGTGTGTGTGTGTGTGTGTGCGTGCGTGCGTGCGCGTGCGTGCGTGCGTGCGTGCGTGCGTGCGTGCGTGCGTGCGTGCGTGCGTGTGGTGTGTGTGTGTGTGGGGGGGGGGACGGCTCTTCACCTCTGTGCTCCTAACCTTGTGACATGAGTGAGTAGTGAGTAGCGGCCATCTGGCGAGGGACGAAGGGGAGAGGTGGAGACGGGAACTGTACGCTGAAGAAAACAAACAATGAATCGCCAAATTATATATACTCTCTCTCTCTCTCTCTCTCTCTCTCTCTCTCTCTCTCTCTCTCTCTCTCTCTCTCTCTCTCTCTCTCTCTCTCTCTCTCTCTCTCTCTAACACATACACACACACACCTTGCAATTGCAGTATCACTCTTTAAATCACATGTATCTCCATTTCATTTTCAATATTCATCACGACATTTCTAACTGAATTAAAAAGCAATATGTGTAATGTTCAATGATATTAAAAATGCATGATGAAAAAAAGTAGGAAGAGAAATTTCCGAAGTCCAAGGTTAAAGGATATCAAATGTACAATACTAATAACATAAAAAAAGGATCTATCCACTCTGACGATTTTTATGTTTCTTTGGACTTTCCCAGCCTTGAGAACCTTCGTACCACCTCTCTCTCTCTCTCTCTCTCTCTCTCTCTCTCTCTCTCTCTCTCTCTCTCTCTCTCTCACACATTTTTCTCGGCCTTGAAGGACCTCCAAACTGTCCTTCTGCCGAGTGGATGTTCGTGCCTCACCTGCAACAGATGGAAGATGGGGAAGGGCAGGGGAGGAAGAAGCAGAGAAGAAGAGGGCAGGGGAGGAAGAAGCAGGAGAAGAAGAGGAGGGCAGTGGAGGAAGAAGCAGGAGAAGAAGAATAAGAGGGCAGGGAAGGAAGAAGCAGAAGAAGAGGGCAGGGGAGGAAGAAGCAGGAGAAGAAGAGGGCAGGGAAGGAAGAAGGTGGAGAAGAAGAAGAGGGTAGAGGAGGAAGAAGCAGGAGAAGAGGGTATAGGAGGAAGAAGCAGGAGAAGAGGGTATAGGAGGAAGAAGCAGGAGAAGAAGAAGAAGAGGGTAGGAGGAGTAAAGTTGTATGCAGGGCGAGGAGGATCATGATGCGCAAGAACGTATTGATGGGGAAGATAAGGAAAAAGAGGAAGGGTTACAGCCAAGTGAAAGAGGCGAATAGGGGCCATAAGGAACGTTTTAGAGGGGGAGATGAGGGGATATGAGGGTAGGTCAGATGATGAGGGTAGGGGTTAACGAAGGGTTCACATAAAATTAAAGTGTATCACCAAAAAAAATTGAGTGAACATGCCGCCGACAAGGGAAGAGAGAAAAAATGAGGGAATGAGAGATGACAAGGGCAATGAGGCGCGGGATGAGTGCGAAAAAAGTAAACGATGGAAAAATAAGTTGGTTGAAAAGAAAAAAAAAAGAAAAAAAAGGTTAGTAAAACATCGAGGAAGAGATACAGATAGAAGGGAGGGGCGGGGAATGCTAACAAGAGTTAGACGTTACTTTTATTGACTTTCAAATGACTTTTCTAGAATGTGGCAAGGCGAAGACACATCCTGGGCAGACATTCAGAGAGAGTTAAAGGCCACGGTTGTTCGCTCAACAACATCCCTCTATTTCTACACCCCGGAGCTCGTGAGTATTCCAGTACGAGACATGGCAGTGGCGGCACATGGCTGCTATGGGCATCGATAGCTGATTGGTTGAGCGACTACAATGACGTCACAGCCTCGCCATGGAATCACAATTGTGTAAAAACAAACGTGCCAGCCAATCAGATTGTGTCTCAAACGTGTCAGCCAATCACAAGGCAGCAGCCGCGGCCTGCATTTTCAAGGTCGTTGTACTTATTTCTATTTTTTAGCTTATTCCATCATTCTTTCATCCCCTGTGTCACCTCCGTCGCTTCAACACTTGTTTCTACCTCCACATACACGCGGGTAACACGCCGGTGGCTGTACTTCCTTGTATTCTAGCTATTAATTATTCCTTCAGAGTAATAGGGCGCTCTTCTTCTTCTTCTTGTGATCTTTTTCGCTTGATAATCTATTCGTAGCTCGTCTTCCTTTAGTGTTGGGGGAAGCCACCACCCCGGGAGGCGGGTCACAAACCCCCGGCTAACACCCGGTACCCATTCACTGCTGGGTGGACAAGGGCTCGGGTTTTAATCAAGGAAAAGGGCACGTACTATACCTTCAGTCTGCCGCGGAGCCGTGCGTGGTGGTGTCTGGCATCGCTAGTCGCTACCCGCCGGTGTGGTGAGATGCCGCCGCTCACCATGCACGTACTCTCTGCCCATCACCCCAAAACAAACTCACCACGAGCTCATGGGTTTGTTATATGGTCTAATTGCATTTGTATACTTGCCCTGTTCAGTTCTTGAGTCAGAAAACATCATATATACTCAATTTATGAGTATTTTTATGTATGTTGCGTCCTCAACACCACCCTATAGGCAGTCGCCGTGTTTTGACAACTTAACGTCTTTAAGTACGTCATCAATCTCCACGCAGAATACCAAAACAGCTGATGACAGTCGCTAAGTTGTTAAGCATGGACGTTAGCGTCTCTGAATGTGGCCCCTGGACCACAAACACACAAACGGCAACAGCAACAACGCATTCAACAACATAAAGACAATGTTTTAATTTTAACTTTGTACGCCACTGAATGTTCGATTATTTCCTGAAAACAACCCGCCAGGGTGGCGCGGTTGGTAGAATCACGGACTGGTGTTCAGAGTCCCTGCGCCATTCGGTCGGCGGTTCGAGTCCACCAAATTCGTCCTGGCGTGGTGGCGCTTTGTATAGTCAATAACCTTGTAGTTGGTACTTGCAAAGTGTCTTGATAGGATCAAAGTATCTTATCTTATCCTGAAAACACCAATAAAATAAAACTGAGTAGCAAATTTTGAGGAAGGTAAAGAAACGTAATGATAAGCAATTAAACTTACACGCAATTAATAATACATACACAAAAGAAAGATAAATATTGTTGTAGCGTCAAGGGCAGAAGAATGCCACAACAACAAAAACACATTACATTATCTATGCAGCAGTCAGACTTATTAACGCAGTGATGCCAGACACTTCTTTACACCAGCGGAAGGAAGGGGGTAGTGAGAGGCTTTGGTCTGGCTGGTCCCTCCTCCTCCTCCTCCTCCTCCTCCTCCTCCTCCTCCTCCTCCTCCTCCTCCTCCTCCTCCTCCTCCTCTCAGGCATTCCTCGCCGCCACGCCCTGCCTCACACCCCGCCCTCCTTCGTCCTCGAGCGGCCACACACAAAAATTAACTCATCAAAACAATTAGATCTCGTTAGCCCCCGAGACCGAACGACCGATGGTGTGGCGTCAGAGTAATGTTAGCGCTGTGAAAATAATGGAGACACCCTCTTCTTGATATTTTCTTTTGTTTTTTACCATCAGGACACACACACACACACACTAAGAACACACACACACACACACACACACACACAGAGAGAGAGTATTATCAGTAGGAAGGAATGACTGGTATGTCACACTCAAGGATCACAATGCAAGAAGCAGCTGCATAAATTCCTTGGTGCTAGAATATTAATGGCGAGTTTTTTTAGTACGTTTGTCAAGTACCCGTAAAAGTGCAGACAACACCATGGCTATCAGGAGGGTTAGGCGACCACTGAATTGCCCTGCCTTGTCCCCCCTCCCCCCCTGGACTAACTCCCCTCCCATAGCAAATCGCGACAAATTAGCTACACCTTCTCTGCTGCTGCCAAGCCCCTCATGCCCCTGGCCCGCCCTCTCTCCTTCCCCGGCCTTTCCCTCCTCCCGTCCCTCGGCTACACACACAAGGGCCATCAAACAACGACAAAAGTGTTGCTAGCCGACAGTAATGAAGGTAAAGTACCCGTCACATTCTTGAATTACCGGTAAAAATCTATAAAGCAGCGATCTTTGATATCCCGCATCTTTCAGATCTATCTTGAATTTCCGATTTCGCGGCCATAAACGTTACATAAATTGCAATTTTCCTGTGTATTCAACGTCAAGAAAAAGTAATCCTTCAAATCTAATTTGAATATATAAGCAAAGTTCACATCATGCACTGAAATTCCTAACCAGTATTTCACTTCTAAAACCGATGAATTTAACGATATGATAGGCAGGGTCGTCTTCACTGCCTTATCAGCTCCTCAACCCACTCGCCCATAGTCGCCCATCCTAAAAAAAAAATCCTTTCATCACACCTCGTTTCTCAGACCTCGCGAAACATTACATATGTACTTCTTTTATTCTTCGTCTTGTGACATTTTTTTTTTGTCGCACCTCGGAGGGAATAATCGCCAGGACAGCCCATCCGCATGCACACCAACACTGCTCAGTCCAAACATGTCTGTGCTACTATGAGGAACACTAACTGCACCGAACTCTAGTTCCTTTCATTTTGTTTCCTATCTTGATCCTTCACAGGTACAGACCAATGTACCAGATACATACTGGGTACCCATACTAGGTACCTGAGGAGAGACAAGGAGAGGTATGTCAGGAGTCTCGCTGAGGATGTCGAGGGTCATTTGAACGCTAATGACCTCCGACCCGCCTACCGAGCCCTGAAGAAGCTCCGTTCCAAGTCTCCTTCTCGGGCGAGTGCTATTCGAACAGCAGATGGGCGCCTCGTGTCGGACATGGATGGGCAGATGGCTCGTTGGGCTGAGTACTTTGGGCAGTTGTTCACGGTGGACCCTCCAACTGAGCAGCTTCACACCACTGGGTTACAGGCAGTGGATGCCGATCCTCCCATTGACGAAACCGCACCCTCTCTTGACGAAGTCAGAGAGGCTGTAGCAAAGTTGAAGGGTGGAAAGGCAGCTGGTGTTTGTAATATCAGTGCGGAGCTCCTCAAAGCTGGGGGTGAGGCCATGATCCGCGGGTTGCATGCTGTCCTGACTGCCGTGTGGCAATCAGGTACCATTCCTCCTGACTGGAAAAGGGGGCTGGTCGTCCCTATCTGGAAAGGGAAAGGGGACCGTCAGGACTGCAACAATTACCGCGGTATTACACTGCTCAGCGTACCAGGCAAGGTGCTTGCCCATCTATTGCTGACACGAATTCGCAGTCATCTGGTGAAGCATCAGAGACCTCAGCAGTCTGGGTTCACGCCTGGTAAGTCAACAACGGACCGTATCCTAGCGCTTCGTGTCCTGGTGGAACGCCGACGTGAGTTTCGACAGGGGATGCTTGCAGCCTATGTTGATCTCAAGAAGGCGTTTGACTCAGTGCATCGTGAGTCACTCTGGGATCTTCTGCGACTTCGAGGGATTCCTGCAAGGACTATTGGTTTGATAACTGGTCTGTATTCTGGGACTGAGAGTGCTGTGAAGTGTGGGGCAGGTGTATCCAGCTTCTTTCCTGTGAATACAGGAGTGAGGCAGGGGTGCGTCCTTGCCCCATCACTTTTCAACGCTTGTATGGACTGGGTATTGGACAAGGTTGTAGATCAAAGTGATTGTGGAGCATTGTCGGCAACACACCAAGATCACTGATCTTGTTTTTGCCGATGATGCAGTAATCTTTGCTGAGTCGCTGGAGGTCCTGGTGATGGCTCTCGAGGCGCTGCGCGAGGAGGCAAAGCCTTTGGGACTTGAGGTCTCCTGGCTCAAGACCAAGGTCCAGGTATTTGGAGACTTACTAGATGAAGCAGTACAGTCTGTTCATGCGTGTGGCGAGGACATTGAGATCTTGGAAAGTTTTACATACCTTGGTAGCGCAGTCCATAATGACGGCGGGTCACGTCAAGAAGTCTTACGACGGATTGGCATAGCCCACTGTGTTATGGACTCGCTCAGCGGGAGTATTTGGCGTTGTCGGTACCTGTGCAGGAGGACAAAGATCCGGATCTTCAAGTCGCTTGTGATCCCTGTCTTACTCTATGGTTGTGAGACATGGACACTAAATAGTGACTTGAAGAGACGAATCAATGCCTTTGGTAATAAGTGTCTTCGCAGAATCATGGGGTATCGCTGGGATGATTACGTGTCAAATCAGCGATTGCACCGTGAGACTGAATCGAGGCCTATTACCTGCATAGTCCGTCAGCGTCAACTTCGGCTATATGGGCATGTGACACGCTACCCTGAAACCGATCCTTCCCATCGGGTTGTATCTGTAAGAGACAATCCGGCGTGGAGGAGGCCAAGGGGGCGCCCACAAGGCTCGTGGCTGGGGCAAGTTGATGTTTCTTGTCGAGAGCTGCTTGGTATGGGAAAGGAGCCTGCATGGGAACTCGCGCGTGGTGACCCCCGGGAGTGGCGTCGTAGGGTGGGCGAGACGACGCGCCCCCCGGCGTATGCCCCCAATGATTGATTGATACTAGGTACCATACTGGTTCAACATCGCAGGACATCACTTTTCTTTAGTAATCAATTTTTATTGCTATCTACTGTTACATGTAATAAGTTGTTGCTCTACGTATAGCCTACTACAGTATATATGCCCAATATTGTATTTCAAATAAGTTCATATGTGACGGCGTGAGGAAGACCTGCACGTCGCCACCCCCACAGGGATCCATATGAGATCGAGACGTAAATAAACAACAGGAAAAATTCGTCCGCAGCGTCATGGTGGTCTCTTTGTTCTGCCCCGTGATACAAACCAGGGTGGCGCGAGGTTTGTGTATCATTGCATTGTTTTCAAAGCATCTTTCAGCTTCACTGCATGTATCTTCCACTGTTATCCAACGGTAATTTGATATTTGTCTGTTTTGTCTTCAGATAATCATCAATTACAAAAATAAACAAACAGTTGCATATTCTTCAACAATAAATCTTTGTCATGAAGGCAGACCAGACATGAACAAAAAAATGAATTAAAAAAAACATTCATAAACACACACAGAGACGTTGTGTGTGGAGGGTGGGGGGGTTGGCAGACATGGACAATGGCTAGAACTGGGAAAGAAAAGCTGAAAAGTACCTATATAGAGATACATGGAATACTCAATGGTGGGATTGCTTTCAGAGATATGAAGAAATCAGATTTGATAAGAAAACAAGCTATAGGAATAGAAGATATAAGGGGGTCATCTGAACCGGCAGTGGTTGGCCATAGCTGTGGGTGAATAAGATAAGATTTTTATCCTATCTAGACACTTTGCAAGTACCAACTACAAGGTTATTGACTATACAAAGCGCCGCCACGTCAGCACGAACTAGGTGGACTCGAACCGCTGACCGAATGCGCAGGGACTGCACATTGCAAGCTCACGTCTCTACCAACCTTGCCACCCTGACGGGCTGTGGGTGAATAGATACCAGAATGACAAAGGAGGCAACAAAATACAGTAACGTCCCCCAAAAGACCACAAGAGAGACCAGTGACTGAAGTGTATGACGAAATTATAGATTCTATCGTGAAATACAGTCCTGGACACGACACAAAGAAAAACAGAGAACTATAAATTTCGGGAGATATATTGGAATTCTGAATTGGAAAGATAAAACACAAGATTGTGATGTATAGAGTATAGGAAAGGTCAATTCTCTACAGTGGAATGTCATGGGCTTAATATATATATATATATATATATATATATATATATATATATATATAATATATATATATATATATAATATATATATATATATATATATATATATATATATATCTTGACATTTCAGGGTGACAAAGACACTCGTCATTCTTGGGGTTGTTTATGCGCAACGTTTCGCCAAAAGACTTCGACAAAGAAAGAAACGTTGCGCATAAACAACCCCAAGAATGACGAGTCTCTTTGTCACCCTGAAATGTCAAGATGTATCTACCTAAGAATACCAACTATATATATATATATATATATATATATATATATATATATATATATATATATATATATATATATATATATATATATATATATATATTATATATTATATATATATATATATATATATAATAATATAACAAAATTATGATCAAAGTTGACGGCGAATCAACAAGGATTATTTTTAAGTGTAATTGGTATGAATAATGGTAATAAATTACAATAATATGATGGAAAAAAACAGCAAATAATAAGTACAATTGCTATTATAGTCATTATCATTATCATTGTTATTATTGAAGTTTATGGTTGTTAAGTAATGTTGTTATCACCACACATTCCAACCCTTAGTAAAGTTGTTATTGGCGGGCGTACACTTGAGGGCCTTGGTAACCCTCTGGCATGAGTCACTATTTCACTGCAAGCGCTCCTCTCCTTCTCTGTCCCCAGCCGTCACTCCTACTTGAGACCAAAGTATATTATCAACAACCCACATACATATAGAGACAGACAGACACACACAAACACACACAGACACACACACACACACACACACACACATTCCTGGACGTGTGACATTGTCTGGCCAATAGGAGTGTTGATGTTGACTGTGGTTAAGGAGCAGCAATTACGCTAAGTGGAGAGCCGGGGCAGGACAGGTGGTTGTGGTGATTGTGGGTAATGGTCTGGGCGATGCTTGCGAGTGATCCTGAGGGTGTGCAGAGAGGGGCAGAGGGAAGGCATGGGTGAGGGGAGAGGGAAAGGAGAGAGGAAAGAAGTAAGTAAAGGAAGTAATGGAGGAAAGGAATTGAGAATGAGAGTTAAGGGTTTAAGTGTAAGAACATAAGAACATAAGAAAATAAAGAAGCTACAAGATGCCGCGAAACCTACACGAGGTAGTTCCTGTAAGGAGATACACGCTGGGTCATTGACTTCCCATTCATCCACAGGGAGATGCATTGGGTACATAAGACACCCACACCCACGCACACACATAAAAAATCCGATTTTTTTTATTTTAGCGTCAAGGCTCGTATGCTTTGTTAAACTAGATGCGTGGAAACCACAGTGTGCTTTCTTTATGCTGATGGCTTGTTTGTAGTAGCCTCCTCTTTTAAAGTCCATGTTATCCTCAGGTGTTCCACTTGAGCCCAGCAGAGTGGATGAGTAACATTCCTATTTCTAAACTTCTCTGTGATAAGCGGAGGGAAATGGCAGGCAAAGGCGGGACTTGACAAAGACTGGCAGTCACAGCACCTTCCTCGCCCCATGCATGAATACTGTTTTTTTCACCCGGTCAATATATATTCTTTTAAAAAAAACTAAAAAAGAACAGCAAAAATATTATAGCATCCCATGGAGGAGGAAATAAGCATATCTTAACAACAATTGCACTTCATAATTACTGACAAGATAGCATGCACGTTTATCGCCTTCTAGACGTGTTAACATAATGGCAGACACATGCATCTCACGCAGCGAGCGGCAGCGGGCTAAGTGCTCACACATGTACTCATTTGCATCCATCAAATAACCATCCAATAAATTTCAGACCCAAGTGCAGGCCCAGATTCTCCGCATTGCTGTTGGGGGAGGCTCAAATCCCTACGGAAAAAATCTATGCCGTAATGCCTCGCTCCCGTGTATCTTCACTGGGACACAGCATAAACATCGAAACGCAATCAGGGCTGTAATTTCGGAGCTTTAGGATGAAGCGAGTCGGAGAGCCAGCGTGGAGACTTTACATAAAAGTACAGGCGGTATCAGCGGCGGCATGAGATAAGAATTGGCTTGTGTGCGAGTAGCGGGCTGAGCGGCGGTGGCGGCGGCGGTGGTAAGAGTGATGGTTATTTGTTTTCCTTCCTCATGTGTAACTAGTAACTGAATACAAGTGAACGTGGACTGCCGGGGGGCTCGTAGTACCTCCCTCCTGCTCGCCCACCTGCTATAATATTGCTCGACACACGTAAAGCTATTTGATTATTGTATTAAGTTTAGTACGTGATAAAGAGTCTTGTGAAAGGTAGCATATCCGTATTGACAGGCTTAGTATGCACGCATAAACATGAACTTATGTTGATAAATTAAACACACACACACACACACACACACACACACATACACACACACACACACACACACACACACACACCATACACACACACACACACACACACACACACACACACACAAATACAGTGCCATTTTTTTTATAAACTCTTCACCCGAAACACAAGATATATTCCCTCAACACACTCAGGGTTATTTGAATATTTATGACCCTAATACTTTTGTACTCATATGGCAATTTTTTTTATTCTCTCTCTCTCTCTCTCTCTCTCTCTCTCTCTCTATCTCTCTCTCTCTCTCTCTCTCTCCTCTCTCTCTCTCTCTCTCTCTCTCTCTCCTCTCTCTCTCTCTCTCTCCATTAAATCAACATCCATCTTCCACTAAGCACGCAAATAATGTCGCCCGAATGACAAGGAAACAGAGGCTCTGAAAAAATAGAAAAATAACTGAAAAGAGTGCATGCAGAAAACACATGTCAGTCGTCGCCTCGAACAACCCCCCCTTCCCCTGCCTCTCTAATCTCCCTCATCACTGCTAATTCCGACATCTCGTGAGTCAGCCTGAGTCACAATTTGAGGCGTCCATCCACTTCAATAGGAGAACCAAGTTTCATAATCACTCTGAGTAATGCGCTGCCAAGTTTGAAGGAATCTCCATTATGGACTAAGAATGGCAGGCCTAAACTCAGACTTCCCTCATCAACAACACTCCAGCGAATTCGATGGAAGATTGGGAAGATGATCAGCATGTGTGTGTTTGAGTTGACTTATGACGCAATATGATGCATGTCTCGTGGTCTTAGGAATGTTGTTATAGTGCGTAGTAGTAGTAGTAGTAGTAGTAGTAGTAGTAGTAGTAGTAGTAGTAGTAGTAGTAGTAGTAGTAGTAGTAGTAGTAGTAGTAATGGTAGTAGCGTAGTTGCAGTAGTAGCATAAGTAACAATATCAGTAGAAAAATAAGTAGTAGTAGTAGTAGTAGTAGTAGTAGTAGTAGTAGTAGTAGTAGTAGTAGCAGTAGCAGTAGTAGTAGTAGTAGTAGGTGTGGTGGTGGTAGTGGTAGAAGTAGTTTTCATCACTAACCATCCTCACCTCACCATCAACTATCATCATAATTCTGTTAACCTGAGAGGGTATAAAGAACCGGGTGGTGGGGGGGCGTCCTTCACGATTATGCAATATGCAGGTGAGAAGGTGTTCGGCAAAGTGGGCATTGTAACTTTCAGAGCATGGTAGTTAGGAGGTCACAGGTCAAGGAGCCGATTCTGTCCCCGAGGCCTAGACCGCGCACATCCGCCTCACTCTATTGCAACACACCTACACACACACACGGCCTATTTATTGTACCTGGTGGGAAGGACAGATATGATGAAGTGGTTTTTTTTGTGTTCATCTTTGTCATTGATGTTGCTGTAGTATTAGTAGTAGTATAGAAGTAGTATTTTGGGGAGTAGTAATATTAGTAGTAGTAGAGGTGGTAGTGGTGGTATCTCTCAATACATGCCACTTTTCGTGACTAACTGCCATGGATGAGGTTACTTAAATCATTAGACTCTTTGTTAAATTAAGTGTAATTTGAATGTTAAACTAAGTGTAATTTGAATGCGAATTGCGTTTGTTAGCTTTGTGAAAAGTGTTGAATGATGAACAGATAGCCGGAGTGTTGTTGGTATGTAAGGCGGCACACGCGTCCCGGTGCGAGGCGAGTTTTTGTGTTGGTCCTGGTGTTGTGTGGGCGAGGGATAATGGTGGTTTAAGTGTCTCGTTTTACACCAACGTGTGAGGAAATGTACGCAGTAACGACTAAATAAAATGCTCGTTAAACACAGATAGTTTTCAAATGCTGTAAGTGCGACATGCGATGAATATCAAGAATAGATATGAATAAAAAATTTCCTTTATCATGTTAATTATTCGATAAGATGCACTGAAATGTTCAACATAAAGCGATTAAAAGACAAATAATCTCTTTGACAGACATAAATCGTAAAGCAACTCATTGCAGAAAGAACTATTCATAGAAAGAACTATATTACAGAAGACACTATTTTGAAATGGCACAGTTGTATTGGTCGCAGTCAAAATGTCACCGATATAACTGTTCGCAGCTCGATCCTGGACGCTGAGAACAACGCTGCGATCCATGATTCAAGTGGGAGAGATGAGAGTGCCGGGAAGAATAAAAGAGTCATCAGAACAGAGCGGATGAGGCTTGTACAGATCAGAACGGACAGAGATATGAGGGTCGAGGTATACAGGGAAAGTAAATAGAGCAAGAGTGAGATGGTGCGGATATCTGGAAAGGATGAAAGGACAGTCAAGAAAATAATTATATGGAACAGATACTAAGACGGAAATGACCTAGAGGCGGACCTAGAAAAAGATGGTAGAAAAAAGAGGAGAGGGAAGTGGAAAGTCAGGAGAAGATTTAGAACACTAGATATTGTTGAAGAGAAACAATATGAACTCTGAGACAGATGAAGGAATATTGTCATGACCTATCGAGCTGACACGCTAAACATAACTGGTATCTCGTGAGAATGGTAGAAACAACAGCAATATTGATGATAATTGTAATAATGATAATAATTGCAATAATGATGATAATAAGAACAATAGTAATGATAAAATTCACATACGTAGTGGCAATCTGTAAAAAGAAGCAGACCGGAATTTTATCGTCGTAAAAAGAGCTAATAACACCTGATGGAAAATGCCCTTCACGTGCACATGTTCACAATTTAATGTCACTCACAGGTCACATCGCTCTTTTTATATTTCACACCCGCAAGGGATTGGCAAGGCACTGTAATCACGTGTGCGTGCGTGCGTGCGTGCGTGCGTGCGTGCGTGCGTGCGTGCGTGCGTGCGTGCGTGCGTGCGTGCGTGCGTGCGTGCGTGCGTGCGTGGGTGGGTGGGTGGGTGGGTGGGTGGGTGGGTGGGTGGGTGTGTGTGTGTGTGTGTGGTGTGTGTGTGTTGTGTGTGTGTGTGTGTGTGTGTGTGTGTGTGTGTGTGTGTGTGTGTGTGTGTGTGTGTGTGTGTGTGTGTGCTGTCTAGTGATCGCAACTCACGCAGGTTAAATTGGATCTCTTGATTATACTTGGCAGGTACTATCACAATGAGTGACTTACATACCATGCAAACATTGGATTTCCTACAGAAGTTAGTAAAATGAAGCAAGGAATGAAGAGGTGTGTGTATAGCAGTCATGCATTGTTAACTAGAAGTGGAGGAAGTAGAAAGGCAACAATGTTTGCTGTCTCCACTTGTTTGATATTTCTTTAGTTTTCATTTCACTTAGATCTTACTTATTCCATCATTCACATTTTTCTTTCCAAGATATTACACATCTATTATATGTCTCTGATACATGACTTTTGTGATAAAGCACTGCAGTTTTCATGTCATGTGCAACCAGAGCTCTGTAATCCCAGACTGTTATCCCTGAGTAAAAGTCATAATAATGATGACATTAACATCAACAAGAATTATGATGATAATAATAATGATAATACTAATACGAATACTAATAATGATAATGATAAAAGAAACTGCATCATTATCATCATCCATTAATCCGCATCATCATCAGCATCAATACCACTCCTTCCCCGAAACAAACAAGCTCAGCGACCGTAAAGTGATGAAGACAAAATCCAACACAAAGTGAGACTCGTGGGTCTGATGAGCAAACTTCCGTGCGTCGGTCCTCTCAAGGCAGACTATCGCATCCCCGCGTTAAGTGCAGCGTAAAAAGATGTAAATGAAGTAATATTGTGGGCTAATGCTTTCTCTGAGGCTTGTTAGGCGCTGTAAACGAGGCTATTACACCCACCGCCGCTTGGTTAGTCTTGGGAGCTTCTGCCCTAAATTTATTGCGGTGAAATCGATGAAGATGATGATGGTGGCCGGGGTGGTGATGGTGGTGTAGTTGATAGTGATGTGATGGTGACGAGACATGTGAATGGTGGTGGTGGTGATGGAGGCATACGGAACCATCGGTGTGATCGGATATTATATGACAGGAAAAAAAGAAGGAAATTAGATTAAACTAGAAAAATCTTGGTTAAAAAATTCGGCTACGATTTATTCTAGAAAAAATAGGAAGAAAGGACATGATATTTATGATAATGTCCGTGTAGGGTGTGAGGGAGGTAGGAGCGGGACGGCCAGGACTGAGCAAAAGAACACGCAACATAGGAAAGTGCTGAGCTTCATTAAACCAAACAGCTTCCTCCAAAAATTCCCTATTTATGTGGTCCCGCGTTCAAGGTCCATTCAAGCCACTACGATTTTTGCTGACAAGCGGGCAGTTACTCTCCCCCTTGAGCACGGACATGGGACAACTGGGGTGTGTGGTGTGTGAAGCCCAGTAAAATACAACTATATAGATGAATACACACACACACACACACACACACACACACACACACACACACACACACACACACACACACACACACACAACAAACACACACACACACACACACACAAATACACAAATACACACACACACACACACACACACACACACACACACACACACACACACACACACACACACACACACACACAAACAAACAAACAAACAAACACGCACACACACACACACACACACACACACACACACACACACACACATCTATCTGATTTACACACATGCTTTTCTCTCGACCCTAAAATCTTCTCGAGTTTGAAAAATAAATATTTTTTTTTTTCTACCCCAGCACACACTGATAACCTGTGCCTACTTCACACTCTCGAAATTTAATAATTCCATTTTCCTCCGTGATGCTGGAGAGGAAGCTGCTTGTCCCACCGCTCGGCCGTGCAAAAATGTTTCCACAAATATTTTAGATGTTTCTCTTTCCCTTTGGCAGAACGAGATAAAAGAAAGTTGCCGCAGTAGTCTTCCCTAATTGACAGTCAAGGGAATAACGAATAGCGGTTCGTCAGTGTAATTATACGCAGGATGTCGGAAATACCACATCATCCTGCTGTGTTATACTTTGCTGTAACACCGACAGGCCTTAAAAGCATCGATCATTATTCCTCTCCTCGATCTTCCTCTCAAGCAATTACCGATGAAGATGATCCTCCTTTACACGCAACTGCAGGAAGGACACAACTCTTTCCTCGTGTCAACTTCCAGTCTTAATGAGTCGGCACATTCATAACAGCGGCTGGAAGGGCGAGAACGACCACAGGCATGAATAGTGAGTGGCTGGAGGTCGTCGAGTGATGTGGAGATAAAAGTAGCCACATAAGAATTCCTGACCAGCTGATGGCGACGTGCCTTGAGGGATGTCAGGATTTACAGTCGTCTAGTCGTCTCCTTAGGATAAAATTAATACTGGCGGCCAAATGCTTGTAGTGTTTGACATTCTTACACGGTAGGCGGCTAGCGAATGTCCAAGACGCACTGATAAGGAGAAAGGATCGAAGCCCTGACGAGCGAGGGGCTGGGACGGACCATTGACGTGTGCACAACGTATGGTTATCGAAACATGAGACTCGTCGTAATATATTCGTTTCATTAAATCTTGTTCACTTAAGTCAAACATCCGGAACGATAGAAAAGACGCTCGTGATCGGCGGGCACAACGAAGATGATGGACGGATGACAGTTTTGGTTATCCCGCATCAATTATTCTTTTTTTCACATTTTCTTTCACAACCCCATCTCCTATTCCTCTTACCCTGTTTCTTCGCTTTTCTTCTTCTGTTTATGTTTCTGGCTTAGGAGATGAGGTATTGCCTTAAATAACTTGGCGTTTATATATATATATATATATATATATATATATATATATATATATATATATATATATATATATATATATATATATATATCGCTGTCGGCAGCAGCAAGGCCATCCCCTTTTCTCTGCCACGCATGGCGTGCCATGACAAAAAAGGAACGAAGGGGCGGCTATCGAAAAAAGGAGTTCCATTCATCGAACATGATTAAAGCCGATAGAGGGCGAGGGGGAGAAAATTGCTGAAATAATATCCTTGGTGAAAGGCACAAACGAAGGAAATCAGGACCCATACAAAATAACTAAAACGTCAATGTAATTGTTCTTTTGTCAGAAACAATTAACCGCTTTCTTCTCCTGTAAAAAAATATGAAACTTTTCTTTCCCATAAACGTCACTCTTTTTCAGTTAACTGTGCACCTACCCCATGTTTTTTCATGTAATCAAGTCGACCGTGTATCATATATCATCGTAAAACAAAATACTTCCTTACTTCCCTAACTTGTAATAAAAACACGGATATCCTCCATCGTCTAAGTTCGCGTAATTCGGGTAAAAAGTGTATTGGCCGCCCATTCCGCGCCTTTGGAAAGAAGTAAAATCCAGCCTAAGATACATGCCGATAAACTCTCCTGTGCAAGAATAATATAGGAAAACCATCGCTGCGTTGAGAGGGTGGGATCGCCGAGCTCGTGACTGAGGAGAGCCATGGCACATTAAGGCTTCTTGCGGCACTGATTTAGCGTTGCTTTTTGGGGGACGGGTATGTACTCAAACAGTAGAGTAAGGAGGTACATGGCTGGTCTGGTGGTGCATGCGGCTTCCATCAATTTGGTGTAACTATTCCAGGAGCACTATAACGATCCAAATAACAGGAACCAGGGGAAAAGGACTCGAACTTCCAATTAAATATATACAACATAAGCTCGCTCGCACCCAGAGCTATAAGATATCGGTAAATACACCAGTACCCCGAGAAAGTGAAGGAAAATGATGTATGAAACAAATACACAATATAACGAATATGCTCCTATGCATGTATACATATAATCATCAAAGAGCTAGTAAATGCAACAAGCTATATATATATATATTAATGTCATGGAAAGCGATGTTAACAAGGTCATTCCAGCCCGCAGGCACAACGCACCTCGCTAGGATACGATGCTATTCACGCAGGACACCGAGAAAAGAAATCAGAATGTTTATGTCCGCGAAATTGACAACTAAGCGGACTATTTGTACCTCTTTTTTTCCCTTGGTCAGTCCTTTGTGATGTAAAAAAAAAAAGCTAAAAAAATGTTGCCGGCAAAGCGAGGAGCGGCGGGCAGGACCAACAGGAGGGTGTGAGGGAGGATAAACTAAGTGGAATTGATATGTCGACCGTATCAAGAAAAGGGTTTGATGACTTAAAAAATAATATATATACATAAAGTGACGCAAGAAAAATATTGACTGCCAAGGTAGTTTTTTTTCTAGGGTAAATTTAAAATAATTGTAAATAAGCAAGGTACATTTTTTATTCATTTTTCTTTATAAATTTGTATTGCAGATTTGACAAGGACTTCGATCATGGATTATTTTAGAATATATATTTTTCTTCGTTATTTGCTCACTGAAATTCTGTATATTTTTATGATGTTTACTTAGTGTTCTCTTATCTTAACTTTAGTGGGTGTTGTCCTGCCTGCGTCACCCTATACTTGGAATGATGACCTTACCTTTCTTCCCCCGGCGGGCAGATGAAGTGAGGTGGGTGAGCAATGGGTGAGGGTGGACGGAACACATGACTAAGCTGGGATTATCCAAGGGGCGTTTCCTCACTTCTATTTCCCATTTACTTCTACAGATTCCCTTGGCTTTACCTGCACCTTTACAATGCATCATATCTATCACAATGTTCAAGGGTTCACTCCATGCAGTCTGTTTTAGTTGTATTCTTTTTTCTGTATCTTATTCTTTCAACTTATATATAATAATTATCATTTAAGACACTTACCTAATCTCTGTGACGCTTCCCTCACGTTCCTTTTGTGTTTTTGGTTATTGTGTTTTAGTTGCCAATCAATCTGAAATAAACGAAATGACAAATTAATAAAAAATATTGAACTGATTTTATGACTTTCCGTCTGTCTGTTGTTTAGAGATCAATAAACGTTAAAAGCTAAAAATCGAAAAACAACATTAAAAAAAAAACCAAGAGAAGCAGCAGCAACACCAAAAAGAAAACAGCGAAGAAAAAGCAGGAGTCAAGGTCAAGAAAATAATAACATGGAGACATAAGAAGCATGGATACCGCCGCCCATCTTCAGGAGCTCACAAGACAAACGATTCAAATACTGGAGCTCAGGAATCCCGGGAAGAGAAGAGGAGGGGAGGTGAGAGAGCGACATGGGAGACAGAAGAGGAGAGAAATCGAGGCAAGGACAGAAGAGGAGAGAAATAGAGGTAAGAAGGACAGAAGAAGAGAGAAATAGAGGCAAGAAGGACAGAAGAAGAGAGAAATAGAGGTAAGAAGGACAGAAGAAGAGAGAAATAGAGGCAAGAAGGACAGAAGAAGAGAGAAATAGAGACAAGAAGGACAGAAGAAGAGAGAAATAGAGGTAAGAAGGACAGAAGAAGAGAGAAATAGAGACAAGAAGGACAGAAGAAGAGAGAAATAGAGGTAAGAAGGACAGAAGAAGAGAGAAATAGAGGTAAAAAGGAGGTGGAGGAGAAGGAAGAGGAGACCCAGAGGAGGCAAAGGATGAGAGGGAGAAGGGCGCGGTAAGAGGTATGGGAGTAGCGGCAAGGGCGAAAAACACAAAAAGTGGTGTATTCGTTTGCACAAATGATGATGGAGGAGATGCTGATGGCTCCCTGGTACTTGGCCGGGCGCCATATTGCTGCTCTACTAATGTTCCCGCGCTTTGAGGTTAGGGAGGGTGTGAAAGGGAGGGAGGAGGAGGAGGAGAGGAACACAAGAAACAAGGAAAACAGACAAAAACTTCCTTTCCTTTTTCTTCCTTTCCTTTACCCCACATTAGCCATTACCTTAACATTAACACTAAGCCTTCCAAAATGAAAAATGCACCCACCCCCTGATTTCCCTTCCTTCAACTCAATACATGACGTCACCACTACCTTCCCCCTTTTCCCCCCTTCCACAATAACAGTGCCATCCCTCCACCACCTCTCCCTCCTCTGCTACCTCATTCTTCCTCAAGCTACCTGTAAAAACCACTCCTTTGACCCTCCCCATCCACCTTAAACCTGAACCTTACCTCACCCACTTCCGCTCCAACCACATTTTTCTCTCCCACTCCCTCTCTCTCTTTGTCTCTCCTCTCTTCCTTCGGTCCAGCACCATTCACCATACCTTTCTTCGCTTTCCTGGCCCCCTTCATCCCTTTCATTCTTCTTCTTCCTCCTCCGTCACCTTCTATTACATCACCTTCTCGACACAAGATCCGACGGCAAGTTTACGAGGCAACGGGCTGGATGGCATTTAATTTCACATTCTTCATCAAACTCTCTTTAATTGGTTTCAGAACAACTGAAAGTACGGATGAATGAGGGAAGGGAAGGGGGGGGCAGGGGAAGGAAGGGGAGGGCAGTAGAGGGGAAGGGAGGGAAGGGGAAGGAAGGGGAGGGGAGAACAGGAAGGGGAGGGGAGAACAGGAATGAAACGAGTAGTACAACAAAAGTAGGGGGGGAGTGCACGAAGTAGAGGAGTAAGAGGAGACGGAGAGGCAAGGCATAAAAGGTGGGGAGAGTGAGACGCCAAGTATTTTTTTTCTTACTTCGAGACAAGGACTGGAATATAATGTACGCATACCTGCAGAAAGAAAAAAAAGAGGGTTTTTGTATTCTCTTATCGTCTCTACTTCTCTCATATCGTCTCCTCCTCCTCCTCCTCCTCCTCCTCCTCCTCCTCCTCCTCCTCCCTCCTCCTCCTCCCTCTCTTTCTCCTCTCGTCTAACGTTCCCTCTTAGTCAAGTGCCTGATAAGGGAGAAGGAATACAAAGGATGCTATAATGTGTTAATGCCCAGTCAAGTCTTTATGAGAGAGAGAGAGAGAGAGAGAGAGAGAGAGAGAGAGAGAGAGAGAGAGAGAGAGAGAGAGAGAGAGAGAGAGAGAGAGAGAGAGAGAGAGAGAGAGAGAGAGAGAGAGAGAGAGAGAGAGAGAGAGAGAGAGAGAGAGAGAGAGAGAAGAGAGAGAGAGAGAGAGAGAGAGAGAGAGAGAGAGAGAGAGAGAGAGAGAGGAGAGGAGAGAGAGAGAGAGAGAGAGAGAGAGAGAGAGAGAGAGAGAGAGAGAGAGAGAGACTTTAATCCATAAATAGAGCGAGGAATGCCATAAGAAGCAGCACTCATGAAATTGCAACACGAGCCTTTTTCATGACAGTTCTTTGACGTAAAAACAGCGTTATTCCTCAGAAGAAAAAAAATGTATATACGGCAACATGGAGTCAAAAACTTTAATACTTTCGTCAGCCTGGCCATCTCTATTATCCCCACGTTGTTCTGAAAGGAATTAATCATGCTCACTCCTTATCTCGCATCAAACCCGAACTGTGTCTATGATATTGAAGACACGGCCACGCACAAGAATTATAAACGGCCCTTGGTGATGGCTGCTCCACCGGCCTAGACGCTGACGGGGCACTGGAGGGCAGAGTCTGAGGGTCTGGGGCGTGGCCACAGCACGACCACAACCCGATCAGATTCACTTGATAGATAAGTCCCTCCGCTCCCCCTCCGCCACTTGATGCTTGTGGCTGTGGAGGTCATGGGGGAGGGGGTTGTCCTTGATATCAGGTTAAAAGGCTTCATGATTTCGAAAATATTTGTTCATAGTGTAGATATTTCCTTAACAGAATATCAATGTTTAAAATATAATGGCATGGTAAAAAGAATTAAGAAAAAGTAGTTTATTTATGTAATTTCAAGGCTTCATGATTTCGAGACTATCTGTTCATCATATTCTAGAATTTTTCCGAAACAGAATATTTAAATTTTCTGATTAAATGAAATGCTAACAAGAATTAAGAAAAAAAATGTGTACTTCGGCAATTTCAAAGCTCAGTAATTAAAGCCATGTCAAGCATATGCTGAAAAGACATGCAGTTCTTGCCGTGTCCTCGAGGCTTCACCAGTCAATGGTATCGTGATGAGGCGGACGCTGCTCTTATTCATTGCAAGAATTAATCATCTGCATCGTGAAGGGAAGAAAATGCATCACTACACTATCAACCTCACAATCAGATACAAGACGAGGCCGAGGAACTGGATCTCTCCGTCAATTATCATAAGACCAGAAAGTATAAATGCTGATAATGTCTAAACCACTACCATCAAAATAAGTACATAAAGTCATAAACCATTGTGACGTGAATCCAAGGTTGATAAAATTAAGCGTCGAAAAGTAACAGACGCAAATAGCAACAGTTTATTCTCCCTCTCCCTCTGAAAAAGGAAATTTAAAACCTCGAAAAAAAGCTGATAATGTCTAAACCCCTACCATCAAAACAAGAACATAAACCATTGTGACGTGAATCCAAGGTTGGTAAGATTAAGTGTCGAAAAGTAACAGGCGCAAATAGCAAAATTTATTCTCCCTCTCCCTCTGAAAAAAGGAAATTTAAAACCTCGAAAAAGATCAACGTGTGGCGAGAGACAAGTGACGACAAGGGCCAGTCTGCAACGCAATAGGGGACCAGTTGACTCCAGTTGTTGTTCTTTCAAGCAACCCTAGAGCCGCGTCGACCCCAGGGAGCCAATCAAGCCAACACAACACCCGCGAGCCACTGTTGCCGCCGCGCGCTAACTCCCTCGCCCACCCGCCCACACGCAGCGAAGCCTCAATCATTCCTCACTTTAACACTTTAACACTTTATTCTGTTTGCCATTTTACAATATTTTATGATGATTATAACAGGATATGGGGTTGCAAACAGCCCTTTACAAGCAAACGCTTTTTGGGCAAAGGTGTGGAGAGAGAGGGAAAACACACAGAAAAAATAATAAATAAACACAAGGTATATAAATACTAAACAAATACTGATATAAACAGGCGATGATAGTTAGTAAGTTACTTAGACTAATTTACAGGATAATAATACACTAGTAATAAATAATATTATACAGTTGCTGTGAAGAATTACACAAAAAATAAGTATACGAATAATAATAACAATGATAAATATTAGTACACAGATCTAGTATAATGATAATAAATGTTTCTTGAATGTATGTATAGCCTCTCTACTATATATAGGACTTTGATCCACACGTGATACTCTACGGTTATGTATACTCGTCTCTAGTTAGATGTGCTATAATTAACAAAAGACTATATATACGTAGCTCTTTGATGCTAACGTGATGCTCTATGGTTATGTATTCTCGTCTCTAGTTATGTGTGCTACAAATGGTAACAAACGACAGTACTTGAAATTGATGTAAGGATTTAATGCATCAAAACAAATACTCGTAATTAGATTGACAGGTGCATGGTGATTATGGGCTATATTCAAGAATGCTCGTCAAATCCCGGCCGGTGGAGATTCTCCACCGTCGTACCTCCACTGGTGGCATCTACAAGAAATGCCCCGACTGGCGGATATTTGACAGTCGTACCAACACAAGCGAGCCCAAAGCGGCATCAGTATTTTGACTGTTTTATACATATCTAATACATTTTACTACTGAAATTTATAATTTCTGACATTAAAATAATAGCTTAGTTAGTGTTCGCCACTTGTCTGAGGCGTTGGTGCAGAAAAAATGGGCCCGAATTATGCTTGCGAGTACATTTGAACGGCCCGCCAGTACTGCTCCACACAATGGCTGACCTCCATCCTTCCGCCGTCGCCTGGCTTCCTCACAACTTCACACACCTATATAAGGCCTCCTGGACCTGATTTTACCTTAATTATGACACGTGTGCATTCACAAGGTATGCATGTTACTCTCGGTTGTGTTGAAAACTCACCTGTAATGGGCTGGGAAGAAATAGGATGGAATAAGGCAGAGCGGGATGGAGGTGGGATGTGCAATCAGCTGACTCAACGCAACCAGTGGAGCGCGACGAGTCGATGTTTTCAAATGATTCTTGTATGTCGCGGCCCGACACAACGGGTGGAGAAAAGTTTTTGAATATAGCCCTATGACAGATGTGTACGTGTGTTTGAGAGAGAGAGAGAGAGAGAGAGAGAGAGAGAGAGAGAGAGAGAGGAGAGAGAGAGAGAGAGAGAAGAGAGAGAGAGAGAGAGAGAGAGAGAGAGAGAGAGAGAGAGAGAGAGAGAGAGAGAGATGAGAGAGAGAGAGAGAGAGAGAGAGAGAGTCAATTGAGTCAATTTAGATGAAAGGAAGACAAGGGGAGATGGGAAAAGCGTGGAGGGAAGAGAGAGAGAGAGAGAGAGAGAGAGAGAGAGAGAGAGAGAGAGAGAGAGAGAGAGAGAGAGAGAGAGAGAGAGAGAGAGAGAGAGAGAAGCCTTCAAGAAGACGCTAGGGCCCGACAACATCAGCCCTCACCTACTAAAGGGATGTGCTGCCCAGCTCGCTCCACCACTCACCATCATCTTCAACAACACAACATCCTTTCCTCGTGCAAGTGGCCCACGCAATGGAAAGAGGCAAGAGTGGTGGCCATCCACAAAAAAAACAGCAAACGGGACCCAAAGAACTATCGCCCAATTTCCCTTCTCACCACTGTTGGGAAAATCCTGGAGTCCCTCATCACCGCCAAGATCAACACCTTCTTGGACGCCCACCATCTCCTCAACTCCAAGCAATTTGGTTTCAGGCAGGGAAGGTCAGCTGCAGACCTGCTCCTCCTTCAGTTCTGCTTCAGTGGAATTCAGTCTGCTTCCTGGAACCACTCGCTGGATAGAGGAATGGACACCTTTGTCGTGGCTTTGGACATCGCCGGAGCCTTTGACAGGGTGTGGCACCGAGGTCTCGCTGCCAAGCTGAGGAGCCTGGAAGTGCGCGGCGCCCTACTACAGCTCATCCAGGACTACCTCCAAGACAGGACCTTACGGGTGGTGATCAACGGCCACACTTCCAGCCAGCAACCCATCCACGCCAGCGTCCCGCAGGGCAGCGTACTCGGGCCTCTTCTGTGGAATGTCTATTTCAATGACATTCTCCAGCTCATTCCTGGGGCCCAGGCCTACGCTGATGACTGCACCCTTGCCTTTCCCTGCGACAGACGTGATTGGCAGGACATGGTGTGCCGCATCAACCTGGCATTGGACAACATCGTCACCTGGAATAGTCGATGGCAGGTCAACCTGGTCCCTGACAAAACCCAGGCTCTGCTTATCTCCCGCAGGCAAGACATCACCAACTTGCCTGCACCAGACATACGGCTTGAGGGCAGATCACTCCCCCTTCAGAGATCTATCTCCATCCTTGGGGTGGAGTTTGACGCGGGACTGACCTTCACCAGTCATGCCAGGAGAGTTGCTAAAAACTCGGCTTGGAGACGCAGCTGTGTCCGGCGCATCTCCCACCTTCTAGATGCCAAGGGGGTTGAGGTCCTGTACAAGGCTCAGGTAGGTCCCCTAATGGAATACTCCCCCCTAGCATGGTCTTCCTGCCCGCCCTCTTACCTGTCCACACTAGACCGCGTCCAGAGAAGAGCCCGGCGACTGGTTAACGACAAACGTCCCCACCACGCGCCTGACTCCTTCCAACCCCTCCAGGAGCGCAGGGATGTGGCAGGTTTATGTGTCATGCACAAGGCACTAAATCTCCACACGCACCACCTGGCAGCCATCAAGCTCTCCAGGCCCCCGCCGCCCCTTCACTCCACCCGTGTCGCCCCACACAGACAGGAGCAAGTGAATGTGCCCTTCACCAGGACAGAGCACCACCTACGTTCCTTCTTACCCCGCTACGGCCGTCTGTGGAACCAGTTAGTTCACCAAACCGACCTCCACCACCACGCCTCGTTACAAGACTTTAAGCGGGGGGTGAACAACTGGTTGATGACCTAAATTATTATAAAATATAAAATGTCTGTTTTATATTATATGTAGCTATAGATAGCTCTAGTATAAAACCTAGAGCTCTAGCTCTAATAACACCAATTGTACTAAGTTTAAATAAAAAATAAAAAAGAGAGAGAGAGAGAGAGAGAGAGAGAGAGAGAGAGAGAGAGAGAGAGAGAGAGAGAGAGAGAGAGAGAGAGAGAGAGAGAGAGAGAGAGAGAGAGAGAGAGAGAGAGAGAGAGAGAGTCCGATACCAACAAAATAAAAAAATTGTTTGGACGGCGTCGTTAGCGTCATACTTGAGAGGAAAATGTTCTTGATAATATGAGTACGAATTCATTGTTTTAAAATTCGCAATGAGTAACACCAAAAAAGAAAAAGAAAATGTACTTAGTTTTTTCTCATAATAATTGCAAACATCTGCTGGACAAAAAAAGGTGACTAGATTCTTGCATTTTCTAACGGGCGGAGGGCCAACCGTCACGTCCCTCCAGAATGATAATAAATAGCCTACAGGCGCTATAAGCTTCAACGTAAAAAAAAAAAAATATATAAAAAAATCCACCCTTACTTCTTTCATGTTTTCCTTACAACACGCACTGCTTCTTTTGTCATTTGTCCGTTTTCCCTTATGTTTCCAGTGTAGGCTGGCTTATTGGCCAAATGCGAACTCTACATGAATATTAGCTGGGAATACTGGCTAATTCATGAGTTTGTATGATTTTTTAGAGCTCCTCATATTTTTTTTCTAAAAGTAGGGCATAGTTTTCTTGATACTCACTCTACTGACCTCAGAACTCCGCGGTTGCCTGAAAAGCTCTCATAATTTTTCTTACATCATTATAATAAGTGCCACGCGGCCTGTTCCTAACTTTAACTCCTAGTCACCAAACTCGCAAGGAAGTTTTGTCACCATTATTGGAGTCACAAGTCAGCCGTTCACCACAAAAATAGCACGGATGGTGAGGGAGGGTGATAGTTTACCCTGCAATAAATTTTGACTGGGTGTGATGAGGGAATATTTGGCCAAAATAAATTATGCTTACTATGCCAAACCTACATATCATGACTGCAGAACCATGTGTGTGTGTGTGTGTGTGTGTGTGTGTGTGTGTGTGTGTGTGTGTGTGTGTGTGTGTCGTGTGTGTGTGTGTGTGTGTGTGTGTGTGTGTGTGTGTGTGTGTGTGTTGATAACCCTGTTTGCAGTCATGGCGTCACCCTCTCCGAGGCAAATGCTATGTCATCAAGCACTACAAAAATGCCCACACAGTTGCAATGCCGCGTTGAAACAGTCACGAGAGCGTAGATATTTCATTACTTTCATTCTACTTATCAGATGAAATCCCACTAATTTGTTTCCGTGTAAAAATGCGTCAAATCTAAGGAATTTTGCACAGAAAAAATTATATCGCTATATTCATCAAGGCATGTCACACAATTGCAGAAAAAAATATATAAAATAAATAAAAGTAGAAATAGTAGAAGTAGAAGTAGTAGTAGTAGTAGTATAAGTATAATAATGTATGTAATAGCCATTTAGGATGAACCTATTGTTACGGGGTCTCGAACCATGTTTTATTCAACTCATCAAACTAGATGTAGGTTCAAGACGAGCCATTCGTGCATGGGAGTGCTGTTACTGCACCCGCTCTATCCACTCCTGCTTCACCCCAGGGATCCTCGCAGCCCTAAAACAACAACAACTCCTGTTTCAGTTTTTTGTTTGTCTGCTTGCTCCTACATTGTGATCATAATAGTCATTATCATAGGTTTTAAAAATTACCATCTTATATGTGTTACCTGTTTCACACGTTTTTCTTCTATCTTAATCTACAACAAGTAAGTAAAAAATCCTAATTCCCTTTAATTAAGGTTCTAGCAGGCAAGGTATTCTTTCCCCAACGTCAACAAAATCCAAACTTTTATTTAGCAAAACTTTATATAATTCTAGCTTTGTACTGCAAAACTTAAATATGCTTTCACAAAGCGAAACTTTGATTAAATGTAAAGTTTACAACGCCAACCTGGCACCGCTTGGCGCTGCACCTTTACTCTTTTCCGGCAACAGCGAAGCGACAAGGATCAATTCGCAGCCAATTCAGGACACCGTCGCTTCGAACTTTTAACTTCGACATCAACAAGAAGTTTACGATCGCAAACACAAGAGGTGCGTGTGGAGGAGGAAAGCGTCTGGGTGGCGTGAGGGACCAGACAAGTGACTGACTTAATAACTCTTGAGAATACGGTTCCTCAGACCTCCAGTGCGTCTCCCCGGGGACAAGAGTACGCATGCGGAAAAACACTTGTGTACACACAGCACCCCTTTGTCTGCGTCTTCTTCGTGTAGGTTATCAAGAGCCGTCATCTGCTCCCCTACACAGACGCTGGACGGGCTAGGGTACACCACTTTACGGCTCCTTCACGAACACCCACTTTGCCAACTGTTGTGGAGTCATATTTACGACCATACAGAAAAATAAAAGCCAAAAAAAGTAAGCAAATAGTGCTTTAATTTACATTTGCATATATGATCTAAGTGCACCCACCCACTGTATTTCTACTCACGCCTCCAGAGTCCAGACCCACACCCACATCCATCCATCATAACACACACTCATGCACACACACTTCCCATACATTTATTGCTACCAGAAAATAGCGATGAGGAGGATAAGGAAGAGGGCAAAGAAAAAACAAACGCAGACAAAAGTTAAGGAGAATAACAAGGAAACAAAAAAAGTAGAAAAGGTAGAAACAAAAAAAAGTTTCTAGGAATGTTGCTTCCCATATAAAGGTCCTCGCATCACATCGGGGGTAAAAAAGTCATGGGAGGGAAAAAAAAAAAACCATGAGTTTCCAGGGTCACGAACAGAATTTTGAGAGCCAAGTAAAAAGAAACAACTATGAACTCCCTCCATATCAGCACGCAACAAACGGCCTTCCCTTCCATTCGTTCGTTCCCCCTTAGCACCCACTTCCCGTGACGTTCCGGATCTGACAGTAACTTAGCGAGGCTTGTCAAACTTTCAATTCCCGGCCTCCTGTCTGGGTTCGGCGGGCGCTCGATACCCTGGCACGCTACATCATCTATGGAAATGTGTGGGGACGGAAGCTGTATATCTGAGGCGCAGGAGGCTGGGAACTGCACTCCACTTCTAACAGATTAATGGCAACGTTCTCTTGTGGGACCATGCAAAGTAAGGGGAAGATTCAGCATTACATTTTGTCAACAGTGAGGTTTGGTGGATATGTCCTTGATATTTGTTATTATAAGAATGGATTCGCAATGATAATAATGGAAATACAATCTTTAAAGCAACACATTCATATTTATCTAGAGTGCCATCAATACTTATATTACCTATTGCTAAAATATACGTTGTTACCAGTGTTAAGTGACCTCATTGTTGCGGCGCCACAAAGAAAAGTATTGCAGTCATTATAAAATAAAATAGTCATGAGCTTTTCCTTATCATACGACTTTCTATTTCTACTACTACTACTACTACTACTACTACTACTACTACTACTACTACTACTATCACTACTACTACTGCTGTTACTACTAGTATTACTGTTATACTAATACTAATACTTGTACTACTTCTCGCAATACGTGTAACAATAGTAGCAAATGTAGTATTAGTATTAGTGGTGGATGTAGTAGTAATAGCAGAAGTAGAAAAAGTGACAGGATAGAAATAAGCAATGATGTATACAATATGTCAGGCAAGTACACACATTTGTATCCCAGTTTAGCATAAGTGACGTCACGGGCGGGCACAACCTCAGATCAGGCAGATGTAGTGCACAGTGATACATAAATACAATATAAATTCCTCATTAAAGGTAGCAGCCATGTGTGCAAATGACGTTTTACGGTTCATGAATAATAAATATTCGCTGTCAGTTATGAGCATATGTATATATTTTTGTTTTCTGTCTCTTTCTGTCTGTCTATTGTCACTCACTCACTCTCTCTCTCTCTCTCTCTCTCTCTCTCTCTCTCTCTCTCTCTCTCTCTCTCTCTCTCTCTCTCTCTCTCTCTCTCTCTCTCTCTCTTTCTTATAGATCCTCTTTTTATCCAACAAGATCCCTTCCTCTTCAGTGCACTTCAACCAGCAAAGGATATTATTGACTCCACTTCATTGTTTACACTGCCAAGTAGTTAACACATTAATAATAATAATAATAATAATAATAATAATAATAATATAATATAATATAATAATAATAAAAAGCTTAACAAAAGTGAATATCAAAATTAGCGAAATTTGCTCACACTTTCCCGTCAACATGGCGATGAGTTATGACGCAATTAATACACACAATAATCAAAGCTCATAGTTAGGGACGTGCATGCATTTTGTAATTTAGCCTCGTTTTCATGAAAGGCTCATATGTGAGGAAAATAATTGTGTTATTATCTACTTTTCCCTCGTTAAGAGCTGTTTGCTGTGTCCCTATTTTTAAGCTGGAATTAATTATCGCCATATCTGGTGCCCTATATGCAGGGGTCAAGCATTCACGCACACACACACACAC
>JACEEZ010018587.1:185121-187621 GCA_016584305.1 Chionoecetes opilio
ACAGAAACACCGTATCAGTTGTAAAGAACAGACAAAGGAAAGTTTGACTCGACAGATACAAAGGAAAACTCTGTATTACACGTCTGGTGAAAGTAAAAAGAGAAGGAGGAGGGAAAGGAGAAGAGAAAGAGGAGGAGCAAAAGAAAGGTAAGTGGTTAAATATTTATATGTAGACTATTTTTTTTGGATGAATTAAATAATAAATCAGTTAATATAAAGTGTTTTGGGAATGTAATTAATACGAAAGAAAAAAAAGAACGAGAATATAGGAAAACAAAGATACAATGACCACTTAAAAGCTTATGCACGTAAAAAAAACTAATATGCTAATTAATAAAGTACATAATAAGGCTAATGCAACTGCATAGTAATTACATGATTTAGTGAAGAAAGAAGAACAAGGGCGAATATGAGGACAAAGAAAAAAAGGTCGAGGAGCATTATGAAGATGAGAGTGAAGATGTGGGACAAGAAAGGATGTGAGGAAAAAAGAAGAAAAAAAAGGCCAAAAATAAAGAAGACTAAGAAGACGAAAATAAAAAATAAATAATAAAAAAAAAGTGGTTAAGAATAACAAAAACGAGGTGTAAATGGCAAAAGCAACACTATTACATAGCTTTCCCAATTACCACAAAATACATGGAGTGGGGCGGCTAAAGAGACAGCAGGGCATTCATTCACAAAGGGTAATTATGCCACTGCTCTCGCCTCCATCCCTTCCCCTCATTCATTCCGACGCCATGACGCCGCGGAAACGACCTTATGGGAAACACTTCACATTAATTTTTTCTTTGAATAATGTTCTCACGTAATCAAAGGATAATATGACCAACAATTCATTCTCTTATATCGAAAAGTTATGACCAACAATTCATTTCTAATATATGGAAATGTTACCTTCCTTTTTCTGCAGTAACAATAATTATAATCAACGGTAATGTCTGCTATATCTATTCTAATGCAGTTTAATTATCGTGAGTGAGTTGTTGTATAAGGTAAAGAATAAACGTAAGGGCATGTCATGTGCAAGAAGATATATATATATTGTCTGGCTGACTTGTCTCTCTCTCTCTCTCTCTCTCTCTCTCTCTCTCTCTCTCTCTCTCTCTCTCTCTCTCTCTCTCTCTCTCTCTCTCTCTCTCTCTCTCTCTCTCTCTCTCTCTCTCTCTCTCTCTCTCTCTTTCATTACACTCTTGTTATTTCACTCCGGACATACCAGTCACGACCAAACCTTTCTTGCAACTCTTGGCCTTTATTCATCAGTGTCCTACGGGAAATGTCACCAACCAGCGCCAAGTATGTCATCACGCATGGAGCAATAAGAGGCATCAGTAAGACGAAGGAGTTTAATCAAGGAATACACCAATTACTGGCAGAAAAAATAAGATGTCGAAAGTATGATGTTTTCGTGTCTTTAATTAATCTCTCTCTCTCTCTCTCTCTCTCTCTCTCTCTCTCTCTCTCTCTCTCTCTCTCTCTCTCTCTCTCTCTCTCTCTCTCTCTCTCTCTCTCTCTCTCTCTCTCTCTCTCTCTCTCTTTCTTTTACACCAAGTCATACATTAATACAAACACAAGCAGGATTAACCGACCTACAACATCTCATAAGGAGATCAAGAGAATGACACACTCTTCTCTCTTTCTCCTCACCTCTCTCTCTCTCTCTCTCTCTCTCTTCTCTCTCCTCTCTCTCTCTCTTCTCTCTCTCTCTCTCTCTCTCTCTTCTCTCTCTCTCTCTCTCTCTCTCTCTTCCTTTTCTTCTGCGGATGTAAGGCGGGCATCCCAGGTCCTGCGGTACAATAGGAAATCCCAGCACCCTTCCGGCCCTTTCTTCATGGTCCTTCCCTCTCCTTGCCTCCAAACTGGGCATCCTTCCTTCCATATTTCTCTCCTTTCTGCCTTCCTCTATCTTTCTTCATCCGTCGTTCCCTTCCTTTCTTTTTTACCTTCCTCCTCAATTTGACCTTCCTTTCTTTTTTACCTTCCTCCTCAATTTGATGCCGGTATTAAAGGGGTGCAGAGAGAGAGAGAGAGAGAGAGAGAGAGAGAGAGAGAGAGAGAGAGAGGAGAGAGAGAGAGAGAGAGAGGAGAGAGAGAGAGAGAGAGAGAGAGAGAGAGGAGAGAGAGAGAGAGAGAGAGAGAGAGAGAGAGAGAGAAAGTAATAACTAATAGTGCTCTGTATGTTCTCGTTTACAGTCATATTGAGGAGCAAAACTATATACATAATTATCGTTGCATAAAACACGGGAAAAGATTTGTTCGCGAGCACACACACACACAAACTAGCCTGACGATGATAGCCTGAATGCTCTTTATATACAAACTACCATGATTTACAATTAAATCTCGTCAGCCTCTCTCTCTCTCTCTCTCTCTCTCTCTCTCTCTCTCTCTCTCTCTCTCTCTCTCTCTCTCTCTCTCTCTCTCTCTCTCTCTGACCGATATAAAATCCATCGCAGTGCTACTGAATCTTCAATAAAATCGTACGTAAAGTTGAAATAAT
>JACEEZ010018587.1:195121-285121 GCA_016584305.1 Chionoecetes opilio
AGCATTTTTCCGTCCTTTTCCACCCTACCTCTGCACACTTGTTGACTTTTCATTCCCCTTACCTCCCCTCACCTCTCGAACCTTGCTTTCTTAATCAAAACATTCATATAGTAGACTCTGGTTCATTAATTTTTCAAGACAAGAGAAAATTTTGCAGCTTGTCGAGAAAAACTAATTAGGAGGGCGAAGTCTGATATATTGACAACACTGATCATAGGTAGCTTGAGGACGACACCTGACAGTGTTGCCAATATCTTACACACAAGGAGGAGAAGAGGAGGAGGAATACATAGGAATAACAGACACCAGGAGACCTATTGGTCCATGACGAGCTTAGGTATGAATGAATAAATACTACTAATATGAAACTACATGTAAGAAAAACAGTAAACAGTTGGAAAATTGGATACCATGTCCTAAAGATATAGGAACATGGGAAGTTTCGTAGGAAGAAGAAGGATATGAAATATACTAATTCAAAACACCACTAACACTAATCGATACGGGGGACTATTAATATGAATTCGCAGGGGCAATATCAATACCCATTTACTTTACAGTGCGCGTCGAGTCTGTTTTTAAAAATGTAGTTATGTGCTGGCTTCGACAACACTGTGCTTGTAACTTGTTCCATCGATCAACAAACTCTAACACTTGAAATAATTTTTACGGAGATCTGTGATGCAACGTGACCGTTTAGTTTTAAACATATTCTTGTTGTCACTTGAGAGGAGAAAGCTCGAATAGGTTATCTTGATTAATGACGTACAATCCTTTTAGGATATTAAAGGTTCTATCACGTCCCCACGGATTCTCGGATCCTTTAAGGAAAACATATTAAGTTTCCGCAGTCTCTCTTCATAAGAGAATTTCGCAGAGATGGAATTTGTTTGGTGCTCTCTTGGCAGCTGATCCAATTTGGGCTTGCTCTTTTACGAAACAGGGCGAACCAGAATGAACGGCATATCTAGTGCGGCCTAAACCAAGGACGTGTATTAATGTGTCATTACTTTCGAGTTTTATGTTCTAAAGTTGCTTTAATGAAGCCTAACATTAATATTCGCCTTTTTACTGGCAGCTAGGCAATGCGGACTGGTTTACGATCATTACTGATGATGACACTAATCCTTTCCTGCTGTCTTCAGTTACCGATTTATTTTGCATTGATAGTTATATTTGAAGTTATCGTTGGGGGGGGGCCTATTGCTACTTTACATTTATCGGAATTGAATTTTTTTAACCGGCCATTTATCAATCCAATCTGATGTTTTCGAGATCACGTTGTTTTATGAAGTTCGCAGTTTTCTCTAGTATATGCTTTACCGCCTTCATTTGGTGTCAATGAAAATTTCGATATTTTAGACCCCAAGTCCGCAGTCCGATCATTGATATATATCAGAAAAAGAGTAGAACCAAGCCCGAGCCCGAGGCACCCCACTAGTAACATCAATCAATCAGATGCCTCGCCATTTACTACTAACCGTTGTTTAGATTGAAAGCCAATCGCCATCCATGAAATAATTGCTCTCCCTAAGCCATGCTGCCCTTAGCTTGAGTCAAAAGTCACTTATGGGGAAACTGTATCGAAGGCTTTCATAGCTTGGTCAAAAGTGCTTATGGGGGAATTGTATCGAAGGCTTCTGAAAATCAAGGTTATTCTATCAGAGGGAATTTTAGCGTCCCAGTTTGAATAAATGACATTTAAAAAAAACGAGTAGGTTTCTTAAGCAGGATCTTTATTTCGAAATCCATGCCTGGGAGCGTTTAGAATTGAGTTATTTCATCGAGAAAAGACACGATTTTATCGGCAATATTTTCTCAAATAGTTTAAAAATCACAGACGTTAGAATAATGGGCGATAATTACTTGCCGAGCTCTTACTCCCTTTCATGAACATCGGTGTAACATTAGCTAATTTCCACATACTAGGAAAACATTTTTGTCCATTAGCGATTTATTGATAAAAATCTTAATGGGAGGCGAAGTTGACGTGACATTCGACGAAGTAATCGCGGCGAAAATTTCGTTCCCCCCTACGGATTTTGCTGGGGTCAATTTCTGCAACTGACTTTGATATTTCGTTCTACTGGTTAGTTCTCTCCTATTACCAAGTCTATCACGTTCGAAGTCCCGCACACATGTGTACTGGTTCGGTAAAGGAGCTTCGTCTTCTTTAATAAATACCGCATAAGGAATCATTGCGTACGAACGCCCTACTCTTCTTATCATTTACCAAATGTTATCTTATCTTTCAGTGGCCCAATACTGTTTGGACGTTTTTCTTACTTCGAACGTATTTTAAAGAACTTTTCGGGTTTGATTTGGATTCCTTTGCAATTTTTTTCATTACTCGGCTTTAAATTTAATTATTTAAATCCTTTGCAACGGACGTTTTTACGTCATTGTCTTCTCTAGAATCGCAATCCGCATTTGATCGCTTGTAAAATTTATACGCTCGGCGCGTACGCCAATGATTGTTGAATGCTATTTAGTCATCCAACAGGGTCTGTTTAATGTGATTCAAACGGTTTTCTTACCATGGGAAAAATTTTTCAAACCACCGATTGGAGTTTATTTGTGAATACATTACACATGTTTTCGGCCTTATTTCCCCATTTAGTAGGTCAATCCAATCAACTTCGCCTTAGTACCCTGCTGATCTTCGTGTGAAATCTTCTTTTATTATAATTGGGAATAATAACCGATTTCTGTGATGTTACATTGCAATTTATGCCGCATTCTGAATAACCTGTGATCACTGTTTGCCAAATGTTCATTATCGAGTTAATCAATCCAGATCAATGTCGGTAGTGAAACCAAATACAGGATACTATTATCCCTGGTAGTGCTCACGGACCACATGATTTAAAAATACTTCGTTTACCATATCAGGCAATCGCATACCTTCTCTATCAGCAGAATTATATTCCAGTTATACGAGGTAGGTTAAAATCTACGCATATAATTGTATAGTTATTAGTGTTGACAAAGACTTTATCTCGTCATACAGGAGGCAATCTAAGTCCGTATTTGATTGGGAGGAACGATATAAGTCCCAATAGCTAGGCAATTACCTTAGCTTAATTTTGCGTTAGGATTATAGTACTGAGTATAATGATCTTATTTACTTTTATCGATTCGATTCGTTGCAAATTATCTTTAACGTAAAGAATGACACCTCCACTGCTTTATGCGTGCGACAATTTAGGAATGTCTTATAGCCTGACCCCAACCCCTTTTTTTACATCACAAAGAGAACTGGCCAAAGGGCACAAACAAAAATGGGTAACCACAAAGCCGCTGAGTTGCCAGTCCTAGAAAGAAGACAGTAAGAAGAATAAAATAAAAAAGAGGGTGGGAGCAATTTAGATCGGTGAGGTGTTTGTTACCTCTTGTTTGAAAGCTTTAAGTCATCGAAGAATGGAAAAATAGAAAAGAAGAGAGTTCCAGAGTTTACCAGTGAAAGGGTGAATGAGTAAAAGATACTGATTATACTCTGCATTAGGAAGAAGGACAGAATAGGGATGAGAATTAGTAGAGTCTTGTGCAGCGAGGCCGCGGGAGGAGGGGAGGCATGCAGTTAGCAAGTTCAGAAGAGCAGTGAGCATGAAAATAACGGTAGAAGAGAGCAAGAGAAGCAACATTGCGGCGGTGATTTAAAGATTGAAGACAGTCAGTCAGAGGAGAGGAGTTGATGAGACGAAAAGCTTTTGACTCAACCCTGTTTAGGAGAGCTGTATGAGTGGATCCTCCCCAAACATGTGAGACATACTCCATACATGGGCGGATTAGGCCCCTGTAGAGACCAAGTAATTGGGATGGAGAAAAAAAAGGACGCAGACGCCACAGCACACCTAACTTCTTAGAAGCTGTTTTACCAAGAGATGAGATGTGAGATTTCCAGTTCAGATTTTTAGTAAAGGATAGTCCTAGAATGTTCATTGTAGAAGAAGGAGACAGTTGAGTGTCATTGAAGAAGAGGGGATAGTTATCTGGTAGGTTTTGTCGAGTAGATAGATGAATAAATTGGGTTTTTGAGGCATTGAACAAAACTTTGCTTTGCCCCAATCAGAAATTATAGAAAGATCAGAAGTTAGGCGCTCGGTGGCATCTCTCCGTGCATCACTTAGTTCCTGTTGAGTTGGACGTCTAATAAACGACGTTGAAAAATGCAGGGTAGAATCATCAGCGTAGGAGTGGATAGGGCTTTGAGTTAGACTTAGAAGATGAATAATAGAAAGAGAGTGGGTGATAGGACAGAACCCTGGGGAACACCACTATTGACAGATTTAGGAGAAGAACAATGTCCGTCTACAGTAGCTGCAATAGAACGGTTTGAAAGGAAACTTAAGATGAAGGTACAGAGAGAAGGATAGAAACCGAATGAGGGTAGTTTGGAAATTAAAGATTTGTGCCAGACTCTATCAAAAGCTTTTGATATGTCAAGGGCAACAGCAAAAGTTTCACCGAAACCCCTAAAGGAGGATGACCAAGATTCAGTTAGGAAAGCTAGAAGATCGCCAGTAGATCGCCCTTTACGGAAACCGTACTGACGATCAGATAGAAGATTGTGAGCAGATAGATGCTTAAGAATCTTCTTATTAAGTATAGATTCAAAAACTTTAGAAAGGCAGGATGTCAAAGCTATAGGACGGTAGTTTGAAGGATTAGAACGGTCACCCTTCTTAGGAACAGGTTGGATGTGAGCAAACTTCCAGCAAGAAGGAAAGGTGGAAGTAGATAGACAAAGACGGAAAAGTTTGACCAGGCAGGGTACAAACACAGAAGCACAGTTTTTGAGAACAATAGGAGGGACTCCGTCACGACTGTAAGCCTTCCGAGGTTCTAGGCCAGAAAGGGCAAAGAAAACATCATTACGAAGGATCTTAATGACAGGCATAATATAGACAGAGGATGGAGGAAAAGGAGGAACAAGCCCTTCATCAACCAGAGTGGAATTTTTTGGTTTGGCAAAACTGCAAAGGTTTGAGCGAAGAGTTCAGCTTTAGAAGTAGATGAGACAGCTGTGGAGCCATCTGGGTGAAGCATAGGAGGGAAAGATGCAGAAGAAAAATTGTTAGAGATGTTATTTGCTAGATGCCAGAAGTCACGAGAGGAATTTGATTCAGAAAGATTTTGACATTTTCTATGAATGAAAGAGTTTTTGGTAAGTTGAAGTAAAGATTTGGCATGATTACGGGCAGAAATATAAAGGGCATGAGTTTCAGGAGATGGATGCTTACGGTACCGTTTGTGAGCCACCTCTCTATCTCGGACAGCATGAGAACAAGCAGAGTTAAACCAAGGTTGACGGGCTTTAGGATTAGAGAAAGTGTGTGGAATGTACGCCTCCATGCCAGACTATGACCTCAGTTATGCGCTCTGCACAAAGAGATGGGTCTTTGACATGGAAGCAGTAATCATTCCATGGAAAATCAGAGTAGTATTGCCTTAGGTATTCCCACTTAGCTGAGTTGAAGTGCCAGAAGCACCTCCGCTTAGGTGGGTCCCGATGCGGTACTGGAGCGATAGGACAGGTTACAGAAATAAGATTGTGATCGGAGGAACCCAACGGAGAGAATAGTTTCACAGAGTAAGCAGAAGGGTTAGTAGTTAGGAAAAGATCAAGAATGTTGGGCGTGTCTCCAAGGCGATCAGGAATACGAGTAGGGTGCTGTACCAGCTGTTCTAGGTCTTGGAGGATAGAAAAGTTGTAGGCTTGTTCACCAGGTTGGTCAGTGAAAGAAGATGATAGGCAAAGCT
Organism: Chionoecetes opilio; assembly: GCA_016584305.1. Lineage (NCBI taxonomy): Eukaryota > Metazoa > Arthropoda > Malacostraca > Decapoda > Majidae > Chionoecetes > Chionoecetes opilio. Next base: position 200,885 of record JACEEZ010018587.1, read on the forward strand.
GGCGGTGAACATTGAAGTCCCCAAGAATGGAAATTTCTGCTAAAGGAAAATGAGATGAGATGTGCTCCACTTTTGATGTTAAATAGTCGAAGAATTTTACATAGTCAGAGGAGTTGGGTGAGAGATATACAGCACAGATAAATTTAGTAAGAGAGTGACATTGAAGTCGAAACCAGATGGTAGAAAATTCAGAAGATTCAAGGCCGTGGGCACGAGAGCAAGTGATGTCATTGCCCACATATACGCAACAGCCAGCTTTGGATTCAAAATGACAATTGAGACAGTAAGAGACAGAAAAAGGTCTGCTGTCTGCTTATCAGAAATGGCTATTTCAGATAATAAATGTTTATCTTTGGTGTTGAGCCAACTCTCAGTGATACTAACGATATCTGGCGTTTCGGCAACAACGTATGCTAATAATTCGTTACGCTTTAAAATAATGTTTCTGGCATTTGTGTAGAGTAATTTAAGTTCCTTAATAGTTTTGGTAACCTTGCGTGAGGGTTTACCGGCAGGGTGTCTAGGGTCCACTGTAACAGAGCGCTTGATTAAGTTACTTTGATTAGTATTTGCGGAAACGGAACGTGACCCAGCGTTGCTGTGGGGTAAGAAAAGGGTTAAGGTGATGCTGCTACTGCCGTCCGATCGTCGTTTTTTGATGATGATGATGACGATGATGACGATGAGGAGGAGGAGGAGGAGGAGGAGAATAATGAGGAACGCCCCACGAATGAGCTAATAGATGGCAGAGGTCCTAGTAGAGGTGGCTTCAGGTCATGCCTCGCCACATCTTACCACAAAGCGATGGTGGTGAAGGGAACTCGTTGCGACACCTTTTTTCTCCTCCCGGGGACGACCTATTCTGTTGGCTTGTTTATTAATCCTGTCTTTGTGTCTCTATTGATCTCATTCATTGTACCCACAAACCTATTCCTTGATTTATTTATTAACTGAACATATTTTCGGCCTATAAGACACGACACTGTTATCGCTATTATAGTATAACACGGCTGTTATAATACAAAGTAAGTAGTAGTAGTAGTAGTAAATGTAGTAGCAATTTTATTCTTAGAGCTTTTATCGTTAATAATTATAATAGTAGGAATAATATAGCGATAACAATAACAAAAAAATTATGATTACAATAAAAATGAGTATAACAAAACAATAATAAAATTGTTACCATCATCATTACCATTATCAGTATATCATTATAGGGACTGGCATTCAGCGGTCCATTTATTGCCATCTCTTGTATTTTCCTTGGCCAGTCCTCTTTAATGTGAACAATATCATAATTATTATCATCATCATTATTGTCACTTTCAACACCAATACCACTTTTTATCATTGCAAACATTATAAACATTACTATTATCAATACCATTATTATTGTCAACAGTAGCATAATATATTGGTGATAGTAGAGTCAGAACTAACAGCCGTGACATGGGAGGTGACAATGATAGGAAGGTAAAGGGCGCGTGGCAGTGATAGGACGTTTACTGGTAGTGGTAAAGGTCATCTAAAAAAAATCATAACAAAAACAGCATCAATCGTTATTGACAGCCCTTTTCCCCCTCACCTCGTTGTCTTGCCCTGTGGGAGACATGTCCCGTACTATGTCCTTTACGGTCAATATGCATAAAAAAATAGAAAAGCGTCCGTCATAGTAAATCCTTGGGAAGCTAGAGGCCTGTCGTATCCCATCAGTCAGTCCAAGGTCGATGGCATTGCTGATGATACTATGGGTTCCTGTGACAAGGCTTTGGTTAATCTACCGTGGAAAGATTAATAGTGAGGATTGAGGGTTCGTATACCTCCCGTGGATGCCATAGAAAAAGCCGGTTTGCTGATGAGCCAATGGAGTGCCGGGGTGACCTAGCAGTGTGCGGGCCTTCACGCCACACGACGCTAAAAATTTTAATTGAAAAATATGTGCACCTCAAAACACTGACAGGTATATACAGGTACAGCGGTATATTTACTAATACAAATACGTGAAATTTTATTGATGTACGCCAGAGCGATGAACCTTCATGGATAAAGAGGATAGGACATTACAATATTATTCAAAATTAACACAAAGGAGTTTATAGCATGTTTTAAGGTGTGGTAGCTTTTTCAGGGTTAGGATAGAAGGTTCGTTAAGTTGCTGTGTTCCTACGTGCGTGTGTGTGTGCGCGTGCAAGTTCACACATGTCCATGAGTACGTTGGCGTTGATCATATCAATATCAATCTAATCATCTAATGCAATGTGGCTCGGGTTCACTATTTTTTTTCTTTTATAGTACATGTACAAAGAGATGAGGAACTCATCTCTTTGTACATTCATTCCACATTCCACTCATTTCCTGAGCTCTCTTCTTCATCTCGCCTCTGCCCCACAACCTACTTGTGGCCCTAAGCGACCCACCCGGAACCTGAGGCCATCTCACGCTACCCTCCCGCCTCTCCCATCCCCCTCCCCTCTTCACCTCCCTCCACACTTGGCCCCCCCCCCCCCCACCCTGTCAGGTGCTCACCCACTAAACTTCCGCGGCGGACACCAGAATGGGTCGTTACGTTCTTAATGCTTTTATACACAGGAACATATTTTTTACTTTAAGTACTATTTTGTTACATTACTTAAGTATCTTGAGGTTACTTTTACGTCGATAAAATGCTAGTGTTGTCGTCTATGTGTTTAGAATGAACTGAAAAGAAGCGTGGTATAAACAACTATTCTGACGACAATCTATTTAATGTTAAACTACATATTAAGCGAAAACCTCATGTTAAAGGACTCATTTGCTTCACAGTGATTAAAAAGAAAGTGACTATATAGAAAAGATAAAATCATTAAGCTATAGTTTATAACACCCTTGCCACGCCCCTTCATGTGCCTACGAGTACCCCTTCCTCCTTGACTCCCTATGCAGTGCCCTTCACGCTACCACAACGCTGCACCAATTCCCCTTCAGCCACGCACCTCAACCGCTCAAAATGGAAGAATATAAGAAAACAAAATAAGGAAGCTACAAGAGGCTACTAGACCTACAAGCGGTAGTTCCTGATACTTAACACTACCTATATCACCTTTCATCCCCATCCATGAAATTATCTAGCCTCGTTTTGAAGCTCTCTACTGTCTCCGCACTAACTACCTGACGACTTAGAAGGTTCACACAAGGCGTATTTCACCACCTCAACCCTTACGATATCGAAAATCATTCATATCAGACAACTTTTAATGTTTTCTTATGCATGTGAGGTATGTGTTGTTCTGTGGCACCGCCCACTCACGGCTCCTAAACGCACACTTCTTTGCAAATTAAATTATTCACCTGAGTTTTCTTGCAGGTATGCGTACGAATAATTTATCAAGTACTCATATATCACAACACAGAAAGGTGCTTCATTTTCTTCCTTCCTTCCTTCCTTTATTCATTCATTCATTCTTCTTTCTTCCTTTTTCTTTCGTTTTTTTTATCTTTAATGGGCTTTTCCTCCTCCTTGTTACTATTACTGTTATTAAAGTTATCAAAATATTTTTTTATATTATCATTGTTCCTCTTATTATTATGTTCCTCACCTTTCTCCTCCTCGTCATCATTCTTTATACATCATCTTTTCTAATACTTTTAACTCTTCTTCTTACTCCTATTAGTCCTCGTCAACGTTGTCTTCCTCCTCCTCCTCCTCCTCCAATTAAACCTTGTCCTCCTCCTCCTCCTCCTCCTCCTCATGCACCGCCTCTTCCTCTTCCTCCTGCTCTTCCATCACTTTTCTATTCATAGTCCTCCTGTCCCATTCCTTTTTCTGGTCTATTTCCTTCCTTCCTTCTTTCTTTCCTTCCTTCCTTCCTACCTTCCCTGTCTCTCGTGTTTTCAAGAAGCACCATTTTTAGCACTGGTTTACTTCCCTTAATGCATAATCCTTGACTATCCTCATTATACTAAAACGTTTACCTAATATCACGTCTCTCCTGATGCAAAGTTCCATAGAATTTCATTTCTCAGTACTATGACACCTGACTTTAGAATTTCTCTCTCATGTATCTATTTCATAACATATTTTTTCTGTATTCCCCCCCTCCTTTTCATCTATTATATATTTTACCTAACATTTTCCTAAATGAGTCTTTCCCCTTTGTCTAGTATCCTCTCTCATTATCTTCCTTTGTCTCATCTTCACATAATTCATTTTCATCGAGATTTCCTTCCTGTTCATTTTTGCTTACATACTTTTCTCACAGTCTTCTTAACCCTGCACCTTCACCACCACCTAATCCTCCTTCACTAATCTTCCCTGTAATCTTTCTCCCTCTAATCCTCTGCCCAATCCTGCTCTTCCTGTTATAATTTTTTTCTACCTTCCCCTCCATTCCTCTACCTCGAGGCTTAGAGCTGTCAAGTAACAGCTCAAACTTGGAAAACCTTTATGCCTGTTCTATGACACTGGGTCCTCCTTCACTTCCTCCTATTGTTCCTGCTCCTATTCCTCCTTCTCTACTTCCTCTCTCTCTTTTTCAATCCTCTTCCTCCTCCATTTATTTTACGTTCATTGTATTCCTCAAGACCCTTTTTCATTTATCTTCCGATATTCTGCAGCAGCCAAATACATATTCAGTTTTAAAAGTGACATTCTCTCTCTCTCTCTCTCTCTCTCCTCTCCTCTCTCTCCTCCTCTCTCTCTCTCTCCTCTCTCTCTCTCTCTCTCTCTCTCTCTCTCTCTCTCCTCTCTCTCTCTCTCTCTCTCTCTCTCTCTCTCTCTCTCTCTCTCTCGTACACACCTGGATGTATGTACGCGTGTGTATACCATGTTGGCTAAAACAAGACCAAGAGATTATAGCCTATATCTTGCCCTTGGTCTTGAGCTAAAACCTGCCTAGGAGGGAGGCCATAACGTCTGTGGGTACCGATCACTGGGTAACAAGGACATGGAAACTGAGGGCTTTGTGCGGGAGAAATATTACAATCAATACTGTGTGAAAAGTCAAAGAAAAAAATGGGAAAATGAAGATGTCTATGTCCTTGCTCACCTCAGTAAAAGCAAGAATACGACATTTATATATCCCCACAAAAACAAACACTGTCTTATCACTGCCAAGAAAGATAAGTGTGTGTATGCAAATTAGACAGGAGAGAACTTGAGTAACCCATAAAAGCTGCTAAACACGTCTTTCTTAAAAGAAGAAAAAAATTAGGTGGAATTCTGGCGAGCGTCGCGTTTCTCGTATAGTGGAATACTTTTAACGTTGTTTTCATGCTACTGACGAAACGAGACACTTACTAATTGCCTACTCAGAAAAGATTACTGTCTTAAAAGATGTGTGTGCGTGTGTGTGTGTGTGTGTGTGTGTGTGTGTGTGTGTGTGTGTGTGTGTGTGTGTGTGTGTGTGTGTGTGTGTGTGTGTGTGTGTGTGTGTGTGTGTGTGTTCATCTAGTTGTATTTTACAGGGCCAGAGCAATGCTCGTGTGGCCCCGTCTCCATATAAACATTTTTATATCATTCATCCTTAGTGCTTTGTGTTGGCCGAAGCCAGCACCCCGGAGAGCAGGTCACAAACCCCGGCTAACACCCGGTACCCATTCACTGCTGGGTGGACAGGGGCTCAGGTTTTAAGGAAACAACCCATTTGTTTCCGCTCCGCCCGGGGATCGAACCCGGGACTTCTCGGTTGTGTGTGCGTGTGTGTGTGCGTGTGTGTGTGTGTGTGTGTGTGTGTGTGTGTGTGTGTGTGTGTGTGTGTGTGTGTGTGTGTGTGTGTGTGTGTGTGTGGAGTGAGAAATGTGAGGATTTGAGAGAGAGAGAGAGAGAGAGAGAGAGAGAGAGAGAGAGAGAGAGAGAGAGAGAGAGGAGAGAGAGAGAGAGAGAGAGAGAGAGAGAGAGAGAGAGAGAGAGAGAGAGAGAGAGAGAGAGAGAGAGAGAGAGAGAGGAGAGAGAAGAGAGAGAGAAGAGAGAGAGGTCACACAAAGAAAGAAAAAAAGAAAGTAAGAGAAATAATAGAAGCAAACACAGATATGTCGAGAAAAGATAAAAATGAAACGGGGGAAAAGGAAAGAAAAAAGTGTAAAAAAAGATGCATTCGACAAGCAAAAACGGAAAAAGAAAGAAAGATGCAGAGACACAGAAAAAATTGTGGAGAGAAAAAAAAACTGACAGAATATAATTGCAATAAAATATAACCTAAAAGAAAATAAGACAAAACGAGTTATGAGAGAGAGAGAGAGAGAGAGAGAGAGAGAGAGAGAGAGAGAGAGAGAGAGAGAGAGAGAGAGAGAGAGAGAGAGAGAGAGAGAGAGAGAGAGAGAGAGAGAGAGAGAGAGAGAGAGAGAGAGAGAGAGAGAGAGAGAGATGAAGAAGGGTGGCATATTTTTCCTTCTTAGCTGCAAAATTATCACTACTATTATCTCCAAGACAAATGATAACAATGATTATCACCACCACCACCACCACCATTACTTCACTCACCATCGTCTTCAAACAGTACACAGTCACTACACACTCATCCCTTGACACATTCATTTGATCTCCACAACAGTTTAATTATACCTTACTAATCCTAGACGAGATGTTATCTGTACAAGTTTATATTCCAACCTTTTTTTTCCTCTCTCTATCCTCGTAATTTTTCATTTATTTTACTGTCACTTCTTCCCAGCTTCCCACCATTTGCGTACTTTCTTCCTTTTCCTCTTCCTTTTCCTCATACTCTTCGCCTCATACTCATACCTCATACTCTTCGCCTCATACTTCCCTCATACTCTTCGCCTCATACTTCCCTCATACTCTTCGCCTCATACTTCCCTCATACTCTTCGCCTCATACTTCCCTCATACTCTTCGCCTCATACTTCCCTCCTACTCTTCTTGTTTCTCATTTATCCCACGTTTCCTTTCTCTTATCTCGTCTCACAATTCCATGTTACAATTCTCTATTCCCTCCGTCTCCTCTCTCTCATCCTTTATCTCTTATGACTCCCATTCCATTACCTTCCTTCCAACTTCTTGTCGGATTCATTTCATTCCTTTCATATGCATTCTGAGTTTTTTGTTTTCTCCCTCCAGGATGAGACGCCATTTCCTCCTCCTCCTCCTCCTCCTCTTCCTTCTCCTCCTCCTCCTCCCTCTTCCTTCTCCTCCTCCTCCTCCCCTCCTCTCCTCTCCTCCTCCTCCTCCTCCTCTCCTCCTCCTCCTCCTCCTCCTCCTCTCCTCCTCCTTCTCGTTTCCTTCCTCCTTCCTATTTCCGCTCCCTCTTCTATTCCATTTGCGTTAGTATCAGCATTTTTGTTGTCAGCATTATGTAGCTCATCTTCTAAATTCTAGACAGCAGACATTTCTTACTAGAATTGGACTGAAAATGTGCGCTATACACTAAATTCGGAACACATCCTATAGTAACAATAAAAACAAAAACAAAAAAATTCATATCACAAAGAAGAAAAATGAAAAGAATCTAGCAAAATACGCGGAACGAAATTTAATTAATACATAGAAAAAATTGCACATTAACATATTGCAAAGTCATTATACAACACAACATAGTTCAAAACAACACCTTGTAACGCAACACAACGCAATGTAACGCACTTGAAAAAACAACTTACATACGAAACCGCTATAAAACAACACACACACAAGACCAACACAGCAACTAACAAACAACCAACAACAAAGCACACAACATGCGACGAAACAACAACGCTTACAAGACACGCCCTCAATAGCAACCTCCCCCCCCCACAACAAACACAAACACACACACACACACACACACGCACACACACACACACACACACACACACACACAAGATAAGATAAGATTTTCATCCTATCTAGACACTTTGCAAGTACCAACTACAAGGTTATTGACTATACAAAGCGCCGCCACGTCAGCACGAACTAGGCGGACTCGAACCGCTGACCGAATGCACAGGGACGCTGCACATTGCGGGCTCACGTCTCTACCAACCTTGCCACCCTGACGGGCATCTCACACACACAAACACACACACACACACACATCTCACACACACGCTGTAAATCTAATCAAGCCAACAAATGCATCAGCCCCATAACACAATAATTCCACTACAAACGTCGTTAGCATTCACCTACACGGCAAGGGAGCGCGTCTCTCCCTCTAATTACGCCTAAGAGAGCGAGTTAATTCGATAAGGTAATCACGAACAACAGTAGTGGTAATTAACATGAAAGTTGTCCAGGTAAGCACACGCTGGTATCACTTGGACGAATCTCATTAAAGTAAGGGATGATGAAAAAGAGGTGGAAAATGTGAATTGTTATTGTGTTGCTACTTTAATATTGCTCTTGTTTTAGTTGCATTCATTTATTTCTGGTAGAATGATTTATATGAATGTAATTTTTCATATTTTGTAAGACTCAATGGGTTGTTTTATACCGTATTTTACCGTTTATATTTTTTCATATTTTCTTGTTCTTTTTCTGATGTTATTTCTCCTCTCCGTCCTCCGAAACATCTCTCTTCACATTCACTCTCTCTCCCTCCCGTCGCCTAAATCCTCCCTCCTCTCATGTCATTATCAAAATCATCACCACTAGCCTCACCGTACACACAATATCCCTTTGGGTGTGACCACTGATAGTCTATTAAACTCGTCCTGGCGTACCTATAAGCAGGCCTCTACACTGGCAGCCCTTGGATCTTATCACACGCTATGCCACCCCACCCTAACCTTTGACACGAAGCCAGGATGCAACGGGATCTGAAACGAACAATACTGAGACAATTTTCCGTAAGAGTGGGCAGCATTATCGAACTGGCACCATCTAAGTAAGAGATTGGAGAGACATACACGAGGCAACCACTCCTTGTAACATGAAAATCTAGTTACCATGCGCCTAATGATTCTAGTTTTCTTCTCCTATAGATTATGTTCACTTCTTCAACAACCTTCATCATTTATTCTTAAAATACTTAGGTGTTTTTTTAGCCTTTTCAGACAAACTTAGTGACTTCAATAACACTGCAGCCTCTACTATATAGACACTTCCATCTCCTAGCCTGAGTTGACTTTGGAACATAATTATCAACTGTGTCACCTCTTGGGAAATGAGAGAAAAGAGAGAAAAAGAAAAGAAAAGAGAGAGAGAGAGAGAGAGAGAGAAGAGATGAGAGAGAGGAGAGAAGAAGAGAGAGAAAGAGAAGAGAGAAGAGAGAGAGAGAGAGAGAGAGAAGAGAGAGAAGAGAGAGAGAGAGAGAAGAGAGAGAGAGAGAAGAGAGAGAAAGAGAGAGAGAGAAGAGAGAGAGAGAGAGAGAGAGAGAGAGAGAGAGAGAGAGAGAGAGAGAGAGAGAGAGAAGAGAGAGAGAGAGAGAGAGAAAAGAGAGAGAGAGAGAGAGAGAGAGAAGAGAGAGAGATACTATGACAAAAAAATCAGTTGGCGCTGGGTCTGTTTGGACACCAACCGCGAAGCCCCTTTGGTCAACACGCGACGAGCTCTAGACACGCATAAAACAGGCTGAGACACAGACACACACACAGACGGACAGACAGATGGACCGACAGACCGAGAGAGCCCCATATTTTCCACCCGATTATTACCCTTGGCCGTAGCCCCGCACGCCACACCCTTCCGTCCCCTCGGTCCCCTCCCCTCGGTGGCTCGAAGTACTGTTGATGCTTCGTGTGTGTGTGTGTGGGGGGGGGGGGGGTATGTGTGTGTGTCACCGTAACTGTCAATTCTTCCCTTCTCTTTCTATTTATCGCATATTCTCATTCACTCAAGAGGCTCCCCTCATCTCGTTTTTTTTTTTCTCTCTTTATGTCTACCTTGGTTTCGCTCGACTTCCTAAATGTGTATTGGTTCTGTCCGCTCTGTTGTCTTCTCTCATCATATTACTCATGATGTCTTCATTTATTTGAGAAGAAATATCACAAATAAATTTTGCATTATCTCACTCACGAATTATAAATAGAAAAGTTATGCGTTCTGTGGCGTCTCTCTGAATCACAAAATTCCTATTGGGATGGTCGTCTGGTATATTTTGTAAAATTTAATGCAGGATGAAACTAGGAGTACTATAGAACATTAATTTTGACTGAGATTATCATTAATGAACAATTGAATAGTGTTTCCAATCAATACCAACAATGCATGAAGTCTAACAATGGAATCCTTACTGCCGAGGCAAACCCATTGACGGACGGCAAGGAAAAGGTAAATGCAACACCGAATCACGAGGAGCGATGAAGACAATTCTAAAGTCTAACACAAACACAGGCGCCGGTCCTTCATTCACTTGTGGCAACTTCGAGGTGATGGCGCATGAGGAGGAGGAGGAGGAGGAGGAGGAGGAGGAGGAGGAGGAGGAGGAGGAGGAGGAGGAGGAGGAGGGAGGAGGAGGAGGAGGAGGCAGGAGTATGAAGAGCAAGACCAACAAGAACAACAACAACTACTACAACCACTAAAACGTAATGGGGTAGATGAGGAAGGGGCGTAAGAAGATTAGTAGTAGTAGGAGGAGGAGGAGGAGAAGGATGTGAGAAGAAAAAAATAAGGACAAAGAAGATAGAAGAAAGATGAAAAAGAGAGGAAGGAAGGGTTAGAAGAGAAGGACGAAAAAAAATAAGTATTAAGATCAAATTGCAAACCTGAGTCTAGTCAAGCGATGGCTGTGGTGGTAATGTTATATCTAAGGTTCACTCAATTTGCTGAAGGTCAGGGAAATTCAAGTTCAAGAGAGACCTTGGGGAAATCAAGGATCATATGAGGAAAAAGAAAAACATCCTGGGAAAGCAGAATAGAACGCGAAAGGAACATAAGGAAGGAGAGAAATAGACATTGAAAGCCAATAAGGTCTGGTGTACCACAAGGTGTAAAAGTTATAGCTCTGATCTCACTCCCGACTGCACAAATCTTTTCTTTCGAGCAGCGGTCAGAAATGTGATTACCAAGGGAGGAAACTACTGCAGAATGTCCTTTTTAACATTTCTACCCCAGAGACGTAACCTCACACTGCCCCTAAAATTTGGGGCGCGAGGGAGCACATTGAAGGCGTAGCACTATTGTGGAAATGTGGAAAGTAATTGTTATGAAACTGAAAATGATCAAAATTCTTGTATATCCAAGGTAATGATTCTAATCTTCTCTGAGCTTCGGGGTCGATCATGTTCTATACTCGTAGAGATAAACCAGTGCCAAAAATGTTCTCCTAGCCACACGAGCAAACAAAAAACACTCATCTCACATCATTATATTATTATCATTATTATATGAACATCACTATACGTATTATTATGGTAAACATCATTATATTATTATCATTAACCCCCTTAACCCAGACAGTCATTTATTGGTAATTTCTTCCTATGCTTGTTCTCTATAAAATTATGACCTCGACACACGCGTCACAATATCACCGGTCACACTAACCCCTTTAACCCTAACAATCATGTATTGGTCATGTCTTCCAATGCATGTTCTCTCTCCCTGACTTCCCTCACCGAATTCCTTTTGGGATGGTCGTCTGGCAAATGATGTAAAAAAAAAAGCAAAATGAAACTAGGCTTGTTGTAGTAGTCGTCTCTCTCCTTCCATGCAATCTTGTTTGTTTGTTCATCACATCACCCTTATCTCCCTCTTCTCCTTATTCGCGTGCGGTCCCTTGTCCCATGGCCCCCGCTCGACCTTTCTATTCGACCACGCAACTCGTCCGCCCTAGATGGATATTGCATCTCCCACTGAGCTCCATTTCATCATTAATATTCTGCAGTACTCTTTGAAGACTACACTATGCATACATACGACTGCGAACTTTAAACTTCCCCTTTCACCCTTAACGAAAGCACGAAAAAAAGGTAAGTAAACATAATATCGCCCCTCTGCACACTGATAACGATACCAGGGTTGGACAGCCGACATGCCACACTACTTTAGGGTGGAATAGACGAGCACGAGACATAGCAACTGTGAGGGTAACGGCGGCGGGGTTGTGAATGAGGTTGTGGCTTCATAACCTTGTCTTATCTATGTCTGGTGCGTCATGAGGGGAAGGAGACAGGGCTATACGTGTGTGTGTGTGTGTGTGTGTGTGTGTGTGTGTGTGTGGTGTGTGTGTGTGTGTTGTGTGGTGTGTGTGTGTGTGTGTGTGTGTGTGTGTGTGTGTGTGTGTGTGGTGTGTGTGTGTGTGCGTGCGTGCGTGCGTGCGTGCGTGCGTGTGTGTGTGTGTGTGTGTTGTGTGTGTGTGTGTGTGTGTGTGTGTGTGTGTGTGTGTGTGTGTGTGTGTGTGTGTGTTGTGTGTGTGTGTGTGTGTGTGTGTGTGTTGTGTGTGTGTGTGTGTGTGTGTGTGGTGCGTGCGTGCGTGCTGTGCGTGTGTGGGTGTGTGTGTGTGTGTGTGTGTGTGTGTTGTGTGTGTGTGTGTGTGGTGTGTGGTGTGGGGGGTGTGTGTGTGTGTGTGGTGTTGTGTGTGTGTGTGTGTGTGTGTGTGTGTCAGTTATTCCTCTGTGAATATTGGAGTATTGGTATTCTGGATGCCATTTTCTCATTTCTTTGCCTCCGCTTACCTTCTACCATCACAATCACTGGCGTAAACCCATATTTTTTTTCGATATGGGAGACTTGGTACTTTAATAATCCTATTTTTACTCTTGTCAAACATAAAATAAATGTCTTATTCTTTCTTTCCTCACCCATGCACAGTCTAAACTATTTTCTTGAACATATATAATCTCACAGAACGAAAAGGATGTAAGGCGATATCCAACGAGAGAAAAAGAAAGCCTTGACAAAATGTTTTAATGTAGTCAGATGGACTTCGAGAAACTGTCTTTGCAACCTTAACTAGACTATATTTTGTCGACAGTCAAAGAAGCGTTAGGCAAGAGGAGGCGCTACTTACTGACAGAAACCTAGTCATCTCTTGTCCACTTCATACAAGCCTCTCAACTCTGCACCAACTTTGGACTTAGTAATCAAGTACCGGAAAAGTAAATGGCTGTTTGGTGACGACAGGTAACGGACCGGTCAGGTAAATGTCATTGTGTTATCGAGTTCTGCCTCATTCCTTAGTTAGGTCGGAAAAGTTTTCGTTCAACCTTTTTCTTCTTCTTTCTTCACCTCCACTTTTTTGCACCCTCCGTCTATTCTCTATCCTCTTCCTCATCCTCCCTTTCGCACACATTCTCGTCAGATAAAACCGTCGTGTAATAAACAAACACGTCAGGCTAATTAGGTGTATGCACGGAGATGTTACAAACACAATCATGTGAAGCCAAACCTGCCTGTATTCATCATGTTCACTTAACCTGATTAACCTGATTACAACCACATAATGTACTCATCCTACTAAATACCTGGATATACATACATAAAAGCTATGCCTACTAACAGGAAAACCAAAGTCAATAGTCAATTATTTGAGAGAAAATTAGGATTGTGTACGAAAAATATATAAAATTATGAACTTTATATATTTTTTTGCGTTTCGCCTGGCCGTGTCACCTGGTGCAATGCCGTGACACACTTAAGAACAGCAATGAAGGCCTTGGGGAATTACTGGGTTCTAAGGGGCCGAACAGAAGGATCCACCACCCTAACATGACGCTGCATCGCCACCCACCCACCCACCCACCTACCACCTCAAAACCCACCTACCCACCCTAACCACCCACCCTCCCCACCCCTTGCTGTTTGCCTCCACATTCCTATACCTGCCAGCCTCTCGCTCTGCTGCATTCCTCCCTTTGACCATGTCTGTCAGGTGCAGTCTTTTCGCGCCTGCTTGCTTGTTCAACTCCTTTCAGCAGTTCCAGCCAGGTGGTTTTTGCTTTTCTTCATTTTTTTTCTTTAACACTCGACACGTTAGTTGAAGAACTCGACACGTTTAGGCACTTCTGATAATTATTAGCTATACTGTCTAACTCTTTATATAATTTGTCTTAGTAAAATACCTTCTCTCTCTCTCTTGCTTTTCTTTGCTTAAGTCTTTTTTTATATATAAATCGAGACGTGTTAGTGAAGAAACTACTTGCCTGATATATTAGAATTAGTAGCTACACTGTCTAACTCTTCATATAATTTGTCGTGGATAAATACTGTTTATTTCTCTCTCTCTCTCTCTCTCTCTCTCTCTCTCTCTCTCTCTCTCTCTCTCTCTCTCTCTCTCTCTCGGTCTACCATTCTCACCTCGGGCAAATTCTTCACCCAGCTGCTGCTTCCTGTATCCTTATCAGTTGCCTTTCCCCGTATCTCACAATCTTCATCATTCCTTTTTTTTTGCTGACCTCCTCACCACTAAAAGGACCCCACAAGATGACCAGAATGAAGATAAGACCACCAATTTTCAGTCGGTGTCTCGATCTCCCATCTTTCTTTACGCATGAGACTACTTCCCTCTACATAATTGCTCCTCATATTGTATTCCTTAATTAGGGCAGAAGGCTAGGAATTAAAAGCGATGAACAGTGAGGTGTAGCGATAAGATTAGATAAGACTTTTTTTTGGCTAGAATCGTGGTCATCTTTTCCAGCCAGGTATTTCAGGGAGCTTTCCGTACCTTTTCCGTACCTGGAGTGGGGATTTGGGTTCTTTCAGGTCTATTTACCACGGGTCGTCTATTACCTGTGCCTTATTCAGTCAAAAAATCATAGACCTTCCGCGAGAGGCAACTGCGTGATTACCTGTGGAACTTAGGGATCACCATTCCTCAGGACCTGTCTGGCGGAGGCTGTGATGAGAGACTTAACGTGCCTTTTCCTTGAATTCCCTCCTTCCTCAGGCACCCAAAGTCTCTCACTCTAGTCTATCACCGATTTTCATCTGGCTAAACCTCCCCCATGACACAGATACACAACTCAGAGCAAGATAAAATGCCTCACCGACTACTTCAATCTTCTCCCCACCCTTCCTCCGCCGCCTTGCAGGAACTCACGCCACGCACTGGGTTCCTCGCGCTGAAGAAGGGAGATTGAAGGTCATCATTTTCCAGGTCTTTTTGCATAATGGGATCAGAGCAACAATCTGAGTCGGAGCCGTGATCTACGTTCTCCCAGACCTGTTTAAGAGTGAGATAAGTTGTTTCCCTGGCCACTAACTCAAGCTTGATCTGAAGGAACGTTTGGTTCGTTCGCTCTCCCCCATCGCTGAGTCGCTTGCTATTTCGCTTAACCTCTCAGAAAAATAATGATACGTCGTAATACGCTCTCTGCGTGATGGTTCAAAAGGCAAGTTAACCAATACTTTTCTTTTGGTTCGCTTTTCCAAACCTGTTTCAGTATTTTTATTTTTCGAAACTGAATGTTAGCTCGTACTACTTTATTTTTTCCCTGATTTCGCTATGTGCTGTGACTTCAAATCGGGTATTTCTTTCCTCCCGTGTGAGCGTCGGGAGACACTTGGCAGCGGCGCAGAGTGCTTCTATTCAGTGTGAGACAAACTCGTGAATTTTGATGTGTTTTAATGGCGTAGTATTTTACCGGTGTTTTATGTTCATTGTTAACGCACAATTTATGGCTATTTTCACCTTAGTCCTTATTCACTTAACGAGTGGGCGCGTGCGCGCACACACACACACACACACACACACACACAGGTAAGAAAGAGGTTAGAAGGAACGAGTTAAAGAGGATGAATGAAAAAAATAATAATAAAGGGAAAATCAGGTTTGGATAGCATCTGACCGCGTCCTGTTCAACCGCAAACCTCCATCACTGCTCATGTGTCTTAACCACCGGTTTTTTTTTTATCTGCAGGCAATACAGACATTTATTTGATTCCTCTTGAAGGCTCGTATCCCTACATAATGAAAGCCACGCCGCTATTCTGGACACTAGGGCATCCGCAGTGATAGGAGTGGTATTGCATCATCAGTGTTCCAGCAGACGTGCAGCCAATATTCATCTTCATAAAACGTAGTCTGCTGTTGCACTGCATTTGATGGTTTGCTGATGTCAGGTGAGGCAAGGTGACGTGATGATAGTCCTTATTGAACAAACAACACAACCACCTCCTGACACCACACACCACACCCCACTAACTATATATACACACACTATAGCCACTAACAGACTGGATGGTCTGGGATATCGCGTGCGAAAGAAATTCAGTCTCGTGGAAACTAACCTCATTCGAAAACAAATACATTATTGAGTTAAAACAAATTTCAAAGTGAAACCCGAGCAGCTCCTGAATTGTGCTAGAGGTGAACTATGCGTCCTGTGTGTCATACCAGCTGGCGTGCATCCCCGCCACGCCTTGGGTCGCGCCCAATGATGGAAATACATACAGTGAACGATAGAGTCACGTGAAGCTACAACTGTCGTGAAAATAAGGAACGTGGCAGCCCAGCAGCATATTCTCGTTAGCTATGCAAGTATGTGGTTTCCGAGTGAAGACGCTCCGAAACTAACCACAGGATTTTATCGAAAATACCCTCATTGTGATTCCCACACAAAGTTACCATAAAATACCCAGGAATACCTAACCTACCGTACCCGAGACCATAGACCACTATATCTCTGGACTGTTCACGCGACAATGTTTTGAAATTGCCAGGCTGCATAGCGGCCTGCGGCCCGCCCGACAAAGATATATAGTGGTCTATGGACTATCATATAGACTGGTTTATCAGTATATATGATATACTGTAATCTTCGTAAATGTTTGTTCTATAATATTATCAAATAATAAACAGTAAAACACGCTAAAGAAATGTCATTACGAGACTGAAGAAATATGCATGAACTTAATATTCACTTAAACTCTTCGCCATTTAAAACTTTGCGAGTCAACTTTTATCATGAAGGGTATCAATAGAAGCGCAATTTTATTAGCTTTCCATTGATATATTTAGTTTTCTGATAAATGAATTAGAACCATGCATAAATTAGCGTTAAATAAATAAATAAAATCATCAATCGGGTATTTTCCCGATTGATTAAGTTATTTATTTACTTATATATTTAGTTTTCTGATAAATGAATTAGCACCATGTATAAATTAGCGTTAACTAAATAAATAACCTCATCAATCGGGAAAATTACCCGATTGATGATTTTATTTATTTAGTTAACGCGAATTTATGCATGGTGGTAATTCATTTATCAGAAAACGAAATACATCAATGGAAAGCTAATAAAACTGCGCTTCTATTGATACCCTTCATGATAAAAGTTGACTCGCAAAGTTTTAAATGGCGAAGAGTTGAAGTTATTTCATTTCGAAGTTCATGCATATTTCTTCAGTCTCGTAATGGCATTTCTTTACCGTGTTTTACTGTTTTTTATTTGATAATATTATAGAACAAACATTTACGAAGATTACAGTAAATCATATATACTGATAAACCAGTCTATATGATCCGTATATATATATATATGAATCCGAGCGGCCCTCCGACTTCAGGCCCTTGTGCAACAGGCCGATATTCCGTGCGCAGTCCAGATTTACAGTGGTCTATGCCGTAACCTAACGTAACCTAACCTGACGTGTTCAAGAGTAAACGCCACATACTCTTTCAGAAAACGGGAATATGCAGCCCGGTAGTGAGGTGTGTGAAGGGCAGCGGCTCCCTCCTCCAGCCTCCATCTCTTGGGCATTGGAAGGGCAGGGGGACGACGAGGTTGTGAAAATGAACAACGATTAATAAGGCTTAGATTCACATTACTCGCCGGAATCGTATATGTATATGTAGAAAAATAACACTGAAAAAATCCTTACACAACATTTTATTTCCTCAGACTCTCAGTTCGGCTCACCTCTAGGCCTTAAGTAACCCTACAACCCATCGCAGGAGGGAAAGGAACACGTCACGGAGACACTTTATTAATTGAACACATAATCTATCGACACTCTCGTAATAATAATAAAAACAATAATAATGAGTGATAATAATCAGAAGAATAACAAAAACAATAATAGTATGATAGCCTTAACACTGACATAAATTCTCTGGGTCACCTAAGTAATTACGTATCTATGTAATCATTTGTTGGGGTCGTTAGAGGCTCTTCGTCTGACAGTCAGGTTTGCAGCAGCAGCAGCAGCAGCCTCTCCCTTAGGCCAGACAGGTAAACGCCGCTAACCGGTAAACACTGGCTTGTTCTCGTCTAATTAATTGTTTGTCGTGGTCGAAAGCAGCCAGTCAAGCATCAGACTTTCATAAACACGATAATGTTGGAAAAATAATTATACAGCTAACAAGAATATATTGTTGTGTATACTACCTCAACAGACATTTACGACATTATACTATGTAGTATATCATGTTGAGGGATAACATGTAGCATATTTAGCCTGACGAGGTAGCACATTGCACGCCAGGCAGCTGCTGTAAGTGACCACAAGGCAGGGTGGATAAAACTCTCTCGCGGCCACTGTGTCAAGAGTGTCTGCTGCCCCGACACGGTAAGTGATACAACTGGTTCCGTGTCTGACTCAGGTGACTTAATTATACTGACATAACGTATTTATCCAGTGGTGTGTGTGTGCGTGTGCGTGTGCGTGTGCGTGTGTGTGTGCGTGTGCGTGTGTGTGTGCGTGTGTGTGTGTGTGAGTGTGTATTTTATGTATGTACGTACGCTTGTGATGATGTGAATAAAAAATGGGAATGTAAAAATAATGATAATGACGATGATGATTGTGCAGTGTAAAGGTGATGAAAAATGTGTGTGTGTGTGTGTGTGTGTGTGTGTGTGTGTGTGTGTGTGTGTGTGTGTGTGTGTGTGTGTGTGTGTGTGTGTGTGTGTGTGTGTGTGTGTGTGTGTGTGTGTGTGTGTGTGTGTGTGTGTGTGTGTGTGTGTGTGTGTGTGTGTGTGCGTGCGTGCGTGCGTGCGTGCGTGCGTGCGTGCGTGCGTGCGTGCGTGCGTGCGTGCGTGCGTGCGTGCGTGCGTGCGTGCGTGCGTGCGTGCGTGCGTGCGTGCGTGTGTGTGTTATACAGAATTACATAAGACTTCTTTACTATACTTCACTGGATTCGAATACAACTGACAATACACCTCGAATGAATAAAGGGAAAGTTATGGAGCTTTCATAGACAAATTATTTACGAGAGAAGTGTTTCCATAAACTCTACGGCTCCCTAAGGACACAAAAGAAGAACAGAGGACTAGAAGGTGGGTTGAGGTCGGTAGATTAGTTGGAAATCGGATGGAAGGAGACAAAGACAGACGTTGTGAATAGGACCGTGAAAGGCCTTTGTGATGGTGATGCTGGTGATGATGTTGTTGTAGCAGTAGTAGTTGTTGTTGTTGTTGTAGTTGTAGTTGTTGTAGAGGACGATGCTTTTCTTGCTACTACTTTTGCTCCTTTAACTATAGGAGGTGTTTTATGTGGGAACCGGACCCTAGGACTTTGCTGCGCTAATCTACAATATAAAGCCATAACTCATAACAAGATAAATTTACTAGTTTCAACACGGCCACCTCGATCTCAAAACCGCCTTAATATTCCACTGCCTTCAAGTCGGTGGTGAGGCTCTTGGAGGAAAGGTTAATCGCAAAGGTCATCAAAAAAGCAATATTTATCCAGACTTCATCTTGTTCTCTTTATCCTCTTCATCTTGTTCTTTGATTCCACACCAAAGACGACCATCTGTGAAACCAGGCTTGACGCATTTCACATTCCCCACGTGTGTCTGGGTATGAGCATTTATTGATTAGCATGAAAAAGAGTCAACAGCTGGATCGACATGTGTTTATGAATCGACGAGGACTAGACGCGAAAAATTGATGGTAGACACAGTAACATGGAGACGCTGGAGAGTAAAGGCATCACTGTATCAGAAAGTATTATTATTAGTATTAGAAAGTGTGGGAATGAGGAGTTGGATCGACATGTGGTTTGTGAACTTTTGTGAACTAACGGTGACTCAATATTAGTTTTTTTAATCTTTTAGCCAGACGTCTTACACACAGTAACATGAAGGATTATAACAAAAAAGAACCTATTGGTTTTACCTAATGCAAGGTTACCAAGCTGAACACCATGAATTATTGCCACAACTGCTAACTTGGAAGAATTAAGTAAGGTAAGCACATTGCAGGGAAAATTATTAGTTAGCCATAAATAATGAGCGGTCGTAGTGAGTGGAGAAAGAATGTGGAGCAGTATTTCGTGATTTGTAAAGAGAATGCAAGTGTTGATATAAAAGTAGAGCAATTCCACAGTAAGCTGCGAGTATTACCACCAAAAATATGTCAACAATATTAAACAAAATTATTTAGTAATATTAAATGTTTGTATTTTTTATTTTTAGCCCCGCCAAAGAAGTTGGAGAGGTTATGTTTTCACCCCGATCTGTCTGTCTGTCTGTCTGTTTGTTAGTGTACAGGATTTCTCGAAAAGTTACGAATAGATTTGGACCAAACTCGGTATACCAAGTCTATTTGGTATAAGGAAGGACTGATTTAATTTTGGATGAAATCTATTGACAAGTGTAATTGATGAAATATTCGGCCGGAGGTATGCGCTCATACTGAGAGAGAGAGAGAGAGAGAGAGAGAGAGAGAGAGAGAGAGAGAGAGAGAGAGAGAGAGAGAGACGAGAGAGAGAGAGAGAGAGAGAGAGAGAGAGAGAGAGAGAGAGGAGAGAGAGAGAGAGAGAGAGAGAGAGAGAGAGAGAGAGAAGAGAGAGAGAGAGAGAGAGAGAGAGAGAGAGAGAGAGAGAGAGAGAAGAGAGAGAGAGAGAGAGAGAGGAGAGAGAGAGAGAGAGAGAGAGAGAGAGAGAGAGAGAGAGAGAGAGAGAGAGAGAGAGAGAGAGAGAGAGAGAGAGAGAGAGAGAGAGAGAGAGAGAGAGAGAGAGAGAGAGAGAGAGAGAGAGAGAGAGGAGAGAGAGAGAGAGAGAGAGAGAGAGAGAGAGAGAGAGAGAGAGAGAGAGAGAGAGAGAGAGAGAGAGAGAGAGAGAGAGAGAGAGAGAGAGAGAGAGAGAGAGAGAGAGAGAGAGAGAGAGAGAGAGAGAGAGAGAGAGAGAGAGAGAGAGAGAGAGAGAGAGAGAGAGAGAGAGAGAGAGAGAGAGAGAAGAAGAAGAGAGAGAGAAGATAGAGAAGAGAAGAGAGAGATGAGATAGATAGATAGATAGTAGATAGATAGATAGATAGATAGATAGATAGATAGATAGATAGATAGATAGATAGATAGATAGATATAGATTAGATATTTTTTTATATTTTTTTTAGTTTTATATTCGGGCGGAGGTATGCGCTCTACTGAGTGCCCCCCCCCCCCCCCTAGTTTATTTGTTTTATCCTCTACCCTTCATTGGAATAGTAGAGGGATGCCAGAAGACTTAAATCTATAATAATATAAGCGAAAGTGTGTCTGTCTGTCTCTGTGTCCGCTCTAGGTGCCGCCCCCCGTGGCGGAATCCCATCATATGGCACAGTTTTGGAACCGGGTTGACCAGGGGAAGGTTTTAAGCCCCCTTATGAGATGATCCGATCACTTTTTTTCCCCCCTTTTTTTAGTAGCCTATTAGCGAGAATTGTGAAAAAAAGTGGGTTGCGAGAATTGAGGAAACCTTGATGTAGGGTGATGGGTAATGGGTGAGTGAATGGGTGGGGTGATGGGTAATGGGTGTGGGGTGATGGGTGAGTGAATGGGTGGGGGGTGATGGGTTGGGGGTGATGGGTGATGGGTGAGGGAATGGGTGGGGGGTGATGGGTAATGGGTGAGTGAATGAGTGTGTGGTGATGGGTAATGGGTGAGTGGGTGGGGGGTGATGGGTAATGGGTGAGTGAATGGGTGGGGGGTGATGGGTAATGGGTGAGTGAATGGGTTGGGGGTGATGTGAATGGGTTGGCGTTAATACATACATTTCTACATCCATGATTTCAGGAAAGTTAGAAGGGGCTATCTGCAGAGTCTGTGTTTGGTGGGCCTTTGGCCCACCAATAGCCCTCCGCAGGAGCTAGCCAAAAAGTCCGCCCGGAGGGCGGCTTTGCGGCTAGTAGCACTATAAAGCCCCGTCCACACTACCACTCACCACCGTCGGCGCTTCCCGTCGACCGAGTGTTCGTCACTCAAAAGTGGCAGTGTGGACACGATGCCGACGAGCAAAATGTAACCGTCGGCATTGCCCGCCAATATTCAGCAGGTTTAATATTGGGCGGGCATGCCCGTCACTCACGGGGCAGCGCCGAACACATGCTTCAAGTTATCGCCAATTTTCACCATCTAGATATTTTTGTATTGCTATGTGTCTTATACCATCAGAACCAAGAAAGTCAGCTGATTACGAATCTGTGATCAAAAATTAAATAGTAGAAATGGTCGAGAAATTGCAGCGAGTTGAAGACAAAAAAGTGAGAAAAATTGTTATACACTATTTCTTTTTGCTATATTTTTTAGAATACACAAAAAGGTTTTCGTATATTTTTCTTGCTTATGATATGCAGAAATGTGTCATGAAGATGATAGTTGGGTCAGTTTTTCTAAACCTCCTGTGGTTATTTCATAATCTCGAGTGATTGTATACGATATGCAGAAAACATGACTCGCTTTGAAATCAGGAAGCGCGCTGACCGCCGAGCAAAACCGTTCGTGTGGACACAACTCTGGCAACGGTATTGCCCGTCGGCAAGCACCGACGGCAAGCGCCGACGGTGGTGAGTGGTAGTGTGGACGGGGCAGAGTCTTACTGCAGGGATTGGCAAAGCTGGTTTTATGCTCTCTGAAAAAAGGTGAGTAACCCTCTTTCGATGGATTGCACCATTGTTTCTTTTTGGCGGAAGATTCTGATAAAAGTAAGCACGTACGATTTCTACATTCACCTTGTGTTACTTTGGGGGGGGGGGGAGAAGCACGCATTTTTTCACATTTACCTATTGGATATGTTAAAAAAAAAAAAAAAAAAAAAAAAAAAAAAAATGGTTATTAACTGTCAAGCACGAGCACAAGTTTAAAAAAAATAGTATATTCAGCCTAAATGCCAACACACTTCAAGATACTTCTCGCATTATAAACTTTTGGTAGTGAAAGTTCAGGAAGAGACAAAACCATTAAACACATCTCTCCAAAGCAAAATACATGAGATCCTTGTCTATAATGCCATTTCTGTGATTAGTCTGCGAGGTGAAGACTCATAAAACATTCATGAGGTCCCGAGATCAATCCAGTGTATCCACAAAATATGTTCCTTTCTTCTTTATTTCTTGCACGTATTAGCAGTTTAAAGCATACAAACTTTTGAACTGCTTACCAATAAAATAAAGCCAGTGGCAGGAGGACCGAAATTATTATTACAATAAATCGCATTACACGTGTAAAAACACGATATAAAAGGTAATCGTTATTGTGTTGTGATAGCAAAGGTCCAAGTAAATAATTCCAAATATTACTGAAAGGTTTACAGAATTACCTATTAAGTTAAAAAATATACAAAATCATCATTGTTGATTTTAAGCGCCAACACCAACAGTCATAAGATGTGAAGAAAAAAATCGTGAAGGTGATTACGAATACAAAACCGTACGCTATATAAAATAAATATTGTGTGTCTATGTGTGTTTTGTCTACTTAACACACAATTGGGCATAAAGAAATCTGAGAAAAGTAGAGTTACGAAACTTGTAAGTACACACACGAATGGAAAAAAAAATACCACAATAAAATAATTATATAATCTTACTTCGAATATATCAACAAGATTCTTCGTTAAGTAATACAACCTACCACTTACGAACATGAAAACACGATTAAAGTGAGACAATGGAAGAAAGTGTACAGCTTCCTCTGCGCCGCATACATACACACAAACATAAGACGGAAACGTCATTTAATAAAGAATAAAAAATGGCATGGCTATAAAATTTTCAAAACGTATACTCGAACCCGAATGACCCTTCAGCCGAATATAGTAACATGAAAAACTCTCTCTCTCTCTCTCTCTCTCTCTCTCCAATGTGTGTGAGAGAGAGAGAGAGAGGAGAGAGGAGAGAGAGAGAGAGAGAGAGAGAAGAGAGAGAGAGAGAGAGGAGAGAGAAGAGAGAGAGAGAGGAGAGAGAGAGAGAGAGAGAGAGGGGGGGAGGAGAAGATGAGGAGAGAGAGAGGAGGAGAGAGAGAGAGAGGGGGAGGGGGGGGGGGGCGCATGCATCCGGATAGCATACACACACATGTTGCAATAGGACACGAATACAAATACTGACGGAAAGATGAAAATATGCGCCACACACACACACACACACACACACACACACACAACACACATACACAACACACACACACACACACAACACACACACACACACACACACATGCCAGTAACTTTATCCATTAAGAGGAGTTTCGATAGCATGAAAGTATTTTTGACTCACGCAACTTCGATTTTAGTCTGTCGAAAAAGTTTGCTGATGCTATTTTTCTCATTTAATTATTTGTCAACCATTCGGAAAAAGGAGAGTAAAGCAGCTTATTTTTTTTTTACTTAAGAGAGTAAAAATGCTTCTAAGCTTATTATGTAACAAGTAACCATCTTGAGGTGATTGTCCTCTAAATATTAGTTGTTTTCCTTCGATGACTAAATATAATTGGCATGTAACATAATTATAATGTAATAATAAATTTAATTCAAATTAACATAACAACATTAGATAAACAACATTCACAAGCTTCATGTCACTGTAAAACTGCACTCATTTTTTTGCATACAGTATCTGCAATCTAATATCTTTCATTGTTTTCATCTATGTGTATTAAGCATAATAAAGTTTCTTGGAATAAGGGATTAAATTTTATATAGTTGTTTGTTCTCAGCGTTAATTTGTCTTTTGTGATCCTAAAATATTTTCTGGTAACACGGGATGCATTAACACGGGATGCATTTCTGATGGTTCTGCTGAAAATAACATCCTACCTGTGTGGATTTACAACCGCACTGTGGTAAAAATGCCTGTTTACTTAGTCAGCTGTAATTTATGCATTAATGGGGCCGGAGTCATATGAATGAATAACCCCCACCCCACCCCCCCACCCCACCCCCCACCCACCCACCCACACCCACACCCCCACACCCACCCACACCCACACCCACACACACACACACCCACACCCACACCCACACCCACACACCCACACCCACACGTCAGCTAGAGACAGGTAGGTATATGAACAAATGGATATATAGACAGACAACAGACTTACAAACGGACTGATAGAGAAATAGATATGTAGAAAAGACAATCAAAATCTCTTTGTTTGGCGACCGTAAAAAAGCTTCACTGTCGGCTGAGCAAATCTTCCAAACCTGAGAAATTACGAGAGGCATTTCTATATCTGTTTCCCAGCGACACTGCGTCACAGCCTCCATGGCGCGGCACCTCCAGCAGCCACATCAGGCTATGCGGGACAGAGTATTATTTCTAACGTTTCTTTTTTTTCTCTTTTTTCTACGTTCGAGTTTGTCTTGCTTTTTATTTATATAATTTTTTTTTGTGTGTGCATAGATAGATAGGCAGAAAAATATATAACGAATAAACAAAGACTCCTTTTTTTTCTTTTACTCCAACAGCTAAAATACTTCTGAAAAGTCAGCTAAATATTTCCACCAAACTTTTTCCCTTTACCAAACATTTCAAATATATTTGGAGGAGAATACCAAAACACTTGCAACAATAACATAAGAAATCTGCAATGCAATGCCACGATCTATTTGTATTTTGCTCGTGCGAATTTGGGTTTGCGGCGCTGGAGGACACCCGTCACTGTCGTTCTGGCGGCAAAGAAAATGGAGAGCGGATAGCGGGTCCCACACTGAGGTAAATAATTGCTTACTTCTGCAGGATTTACCGATAACGGTTCTTTCTCTGGGTCCGGATGTTGCCTTACGTCTTTATTCCTTTATCTATCCTCTTATTCTTTTCGTTTAGCACATTATCTACTCAATGATTTGTCTTTTGTTTTGTTTGAGTGTTCGGCTCTCTCTCTCTCTCTCTCTCTCTCTCTCTCTCTCTCTCTCTCTCTCTCTCTCTCTCTCTCTCTCTCTCTCTCTCTCTCTCTCTCTCTCTCTCTCTCTCTCTCTCTCTTAACAGGACCTAACCACTCAGCCAACATAACCTAACCACTCAGCCAACAGGACCTAACCACTCAGCCAACAGGACCTAACCACTCAGCCAACAGGACCTAACCACTCAGCCAACAGGACCTAACCACTCAGCCAACAGGACCTAACCACTCAGCCAACAGGACCTAACCACTCAGCCACAAACAGGAACCTAACCACTCAGCCAACAGGACCTAACCACTCAGCCAACAGGACCTAACCACTCAGCCAACAGGACCTAACCACTCAGCCAACAGGACCTAACCACTCAGCTAACAGGACCTAACCACTCAGCCAACAGGACCTAACCACTCAGCCAACAGGACCTAACCACTCAGCCAACAGGACCTAACCACTCAGCCAACAGGACCTAACCACTCAGCCAACAGGACCTAACCACTCAGCCAACAGGACCTAACCACTCAGCCAACAGGACCTAACCACTCAGCCAACAGGACCTAACCACTCAGCCAACAGGACCTAACCACTCAGCTAACAGAACCCAGCCTCTCACCCTCCCAGTATCTGGCAAGTCGGGGGCGGGAGGGCTGGGAAGGCTGACCTTTCTTGTCGTGAAGTGAACACAAGTCGAGTGTTGGTTTGGAAGGGCGAGAGACTACGAGGGTGACTTGCACAACAGATCACCCGAGGCCTTTGAGGTCTTGGTGATAGGCAGAGGGAGAGGAGGCGGAGGGGGAAGGGAAGGGGGGAAGGGGGAACGCAAAAAGAATGGAGAAGACAGTGAGTACAATGATTAGGCATAAAAGATTGGCAAAATGAAAATACGAAAATACATAATGCCTTGCAATGCGATGTTGGTGGTAAGATGAGAAGGGATTATACCATCATTTGTACATGAAGATCGAGCCTTTGTCAGGGATTTTCTCCACCCTTTGACCCCCAGACTGCTTCTTGACCACACTAATGCCTTGATGACCTTCCTATTCCCTATATGTCTTCCAAACCTTCACCAATTATACCTCCCTTTAACACCCACACCAACCATCCATTCCCTCACCAACCATCCACTTCCTCCATCACTCTTACCTCCCTTTAACACCCACACCAACCATCCATTCCAGCACCAACCATCCACTTCCTTCACCACTCTTACCTCCCTTTAACACCCACACCAACCATGCATTCCCTCACCAACCATCCACTTCCTCCATCACTCTTACCTCCCTTTAACACCCACACCACCATCCACACCCTCACTAGCCACCCACACCCTCAAACTCCAATCACCAAGTACCCTCACTATCTAGCACCTACATCACAAATACCACTTCCACCACCCACGCCCCTCAAAATCCACATTCACCAAGTACACTCACTATCTTCCACCTAAATCACATGTACCTTCATATTCTCCTCCTCATCTACCTACACCCTCCTACATCCCTATCTATCACTACCAATAATAAAACCCACACCCTCCTCCATTATCCCATACCCCTATCCATCAAACACTTTACTGCCTATTACCCACACCATTTCCACTAACTCATACAACTCCCAACACTCGCACCTGTATCTTCCACCCACACAACCACCCACACCTTCCACCATCACTCATTCACACCTACCACTCGCACGATCCTCCACAACGCAGACCCACACCCTTTTCTTAACTCTTTCCTCCCGCATCACCTTTCGCGAGCATCCACACTACTCATTATCCCCACCACTTACAGCAATACCCGACGCCAGCATTAACACAAACCCCTCCTCTCCATTGCACCAGCATTACCATTCTTCCAGTTCTCTCCCGCACCCCCCACCCCTGCCATCCCCACACTTAAAATAATATACCCAGCCCAGTGGCCTTCCCCGGCCTCGAGCGGCGTGAGAGGGGGATTCCACACACCACAAACGCACCGACGCACACCAGCCGCATACCGTCACACCCTTCCCTTTGCCCGGCGTCTCTTTACTCGCAAGGTCTCCCGTGAGTGACGCGCTGCTCACTTCACCGATCAAACACACGCCTGCTTGGTAATGGTGAGGGCGGCTTTGTCTTTAAACAAGACTCTGCTTACATACACGAGATAAAAGCAAAGTGGATATCTGGCGGGCACAGACGAAAACTTTATATGCACGCTTGTATACGAATTTTTTTAAAGTTCCGGTTACGTGTGGGAATAACAAATTTTGTGTTGAGTTCTATCAAAATATAAAAAACAGCATCAATGAAAATAAACTGATGACTCAGAAAATCATTTAGAAAAAATAATTTATAATAAATAAGAAATATTTTATGTTTTTCATTTTCATCTTTCTTTTTCAATATCTTTCTTTTTTCTTTGTCAGAGGTCCCGTCAGTGCACCGAAGAGGACCTGGTCTCGTCGCCTTGGCCGTGAGACTCACCACCGCCGCACCACTTGCACCGCTCGAGCTGTTAGTGAGAAAGAATACTATAGACAAACCATGACAACGGGAGCAGGAGTGAGGGGACTGACAGATCACTCCCGTCTGTGGGCCAGGAGTCATTCAGGATTGACCTGCCTGACCCTTCATAATTAGGACTTTCGTGAGGCGGAACTCTTTGCCCTGCCCTACCCCGCCCACAACACCCATTATGCACCCTACAAGGTGAGATGGGTGGGGAACCTCACTCCCAGCCTGACACGCGCGGAGATGAGAGAGGAGATGGGCTTGTGTGGCTGTGAATGCCGCAACACAAGTACACAACATGCCCTCTTATCTACATCCCTCTGGTTGGAAATTATTTTAGGCGCAATTTTGATCTCCTGAACCTACAATATACCTGACTATTTTTTTTATACAAAACCATCATGTTGGGAACTCGCTGCCGCCCACATGACCTATTCCCCTCACCTGGCTCTCTCCTCTCTCCTGTGCCTCCCTTCACTCCATCACACAGAGATACGGTCACAAGTGGGGAGTCTCAGTCTTAACTCCAAATATTTATCCTCTTTTGTTTTATTTATAACGTGAAATTTTCAAATTCGGGCCACCTACAGAAAAAGAGTAAGTCACTGCCTTGTATGGGTGTGTAGAAGAGACGGACTGACTCAATACCAACTTGACTTATGCTTTTCGTTGATAGAGACACTCGTAAGCCACTTTCGTAGGACACTCGTTACTCTTATCTATACGAAGGAAGTTAAATATAATGATTAAATAGTCTAATGCTTGAATGGGAAAGTGAAGTCTGTGAGGTCATTTTAATGAAGGGGCGCAGGGATACAAGGAGGGGTATGGGGAAGACTTGAGTCTTAACATTAACAAGTGGTGAAATCATGGGTAGTATTTTTGAGCTACAAGGGGGAAGGAAAATAAAATAAGAATTCAAAACTGTCAGTATTAGTCTCTAAACTTTCCAGTGCAGGTCACACGATGTTGTTGATAAGATGTTTGGTATGTGAAGACGCACGCAAACTGCTCACAAAATAAGCATGTCGTTTATATATTTGCATCAGAAGAAAAAAAGTATATCAAGTAAAATAGAAGGCATTTTTTTTTTAAATATGGTTATTGAGGGTTGTAATATCTTTTTATAGAAGTCTTTATCAAAATTCTTATTATATGACTCCACGTTTTCCTTGCCTCCATCCTACAGACGACAGGCAGCGCCGCTATGCAGACGACTTATATGGCGGCTATTACGCTGCAATCCATACATATGAACAGGTACAAAAAAATGTCGGTGTACATAATATTGCGACGGGCATCCGCTTATGGCATCACCTTGAATATGGATGCAATGAAAGCTGCCCCTGAAGCAGCGCGCAGCATTACAGACATATAGTTAAAACTAAGCCATTATTCCATAAAAGGGAAAGCGAGATTATAGTGCACGGCTATAAGCTCACAAGCTCACGATAAAAGCTCAAGGGTGCAGGCCATTCCGCCGTGAGTATATGTAAAGTTTAATTAATGTTTCCTGACATTCACGAAATCATGGATTATATTAAAAGAAAACTTCAACAGTCACTATAAGTACATATATATAGTGATGGTCTAGTAAGGGAAAATGCGTATAGCCAATAACTTGCAGATGCACGTTTCTGTGTTATTTAAACATATGAAGAACTAAAATAATAAATCCCTTACTGTAATTCTGCCTTGCCTTATCACACTTCAGATAACTCTCCTAGCTGCTCCCTGTTTTCCTCTCCCTAAATCTGCCGTCCTCACGCCCAACTTTCTTCCTCTATCCTCGTGTCAACAGCTGACCTCTTCTTGCACTCTCAACTTTGTTTGCACAGAACTCTTGACATTATTCATCCCCCTCCAAGATAATACAAAATAAATATTTAGTGACATGACTTTTAAATTCTAGAAGAAATACTTTACTTGCCCATTTGAGTTTTCTTTAAACAGACATTTCGCTTAAACATATACAATAATTACATTTTCATTCTTGACGCTTCTCCATCTTTCTAGGCTTTCCAAAACCCTACGTTTTTACCCGCTGGCCATCCTTTCTTCCCATCTTCTCAACTCATCTCTCCAACTCCTTCAAGAGATGAAAATGTCAGGAAAGTTAATATTTAACAGGCGGGGCCCCCTGCTCGCCACCCTTGTTAGCAGCGTGGCCTTCAGTGAGACAAATGCAACTGTGGGAGGCTACAGTCACCTCAGTGGTCCCGAGGATGATAAACGATCCCACAGGCTGAGAGAGAGAGAGAGAGAGAGAGAGAGGAGAGAGAGGAGAGAGGAGAGAGAGAGAGAGAGAGAGAGAGGAGAGAGAGAGAGAGAGAGCGCAGAGCGAGAGAGAGAGGAGACGAGAGGAGAGGAGAGAGAGAGAGAGAGAGAGAGAGGAGAGAGAGAAAAAAAATAGGAGTGAGTGAGTATTTACGTGAAAAGGAATTAAGGGAAAAATTTGCTAGCACGAATACCATGCAAGTTTTTTTCTTTTATCTGCCATCATATATAGGAGTAAAAACTGGAGTGAAAAAAAAAGGAGTAAACTAAATACACACACACACACACACTACTTATTTCTTAGTAAAATATGAAGATGAACTCCTTGTCTTCTTTCTCTCTCTGCTTTCCTCCTATTCCTAGTCTCTCCCTCTTCCTACTTCTCATTTCTCCTCCTCTATACCCTCCCCCAGGTGTTTGTACCTCAACACCTGCCCAGACACCGAACTTAATTTTTTCTTTTCCTTCAAAACAGGTAGGTGCGTGGCGTCGATTACTCAGCCCGAGCAGACGTCTCCTACATCACCTGGTGTGTGTCGGGACCAGGCACATCAAGGCGCCCTGAACGAGGAGGAGGAGGAGGAGGAGGAGGAGGAGGAGGAGGAGGAGGAGGAGGAAGTCACTGTTTATTCGAAAAAGTCACCATGTTCAAGAAAGCTAGAGTTAAGGAATACCAAACTCAAGTAATAGGAGCCAGAAAAACGCAGTCTGTTATTACCGGTGTGAAATAAGTGTTGTGCATTGTGAGATAAACAAAGACAAAAATTATAACACTCGTCCCCACACCCCTTAATTTCCCAGTTAAAGGGCCATCCATTACTCCGTGGTTATCCAAGCAATATATCGCGTGAAGGAAGAAATTGCTTCATACGATTACATTACAGCGCAGTGGGGGTCTGATCAGCACCATACCACCATCCACCACCATCACTTCCTTCCCATCCCACCACACCACTTCCTATCCACACCACCCTACCACCACTATCCCCACCACCACTCACCACACTATCTTCCATCCACTACTTCCTTCCATCCATCACACCACCCTCACCAACCCACCCCACCACCACCACCTCCTTCCCACCCACCATCATCACCACTACCACCATCCACCACCACCACCACTACCACCTCCTACCCACCTCCCAGAATACCCCATCTTAACCACCCATTTGTCAGGTCATGTGTCTTCTCCCTACACAACTACATCAGCATAGCCACACACGCACACACGCACAAACCTCTTCTGCCCCGCTGCTCTATCCCCTTTAACCCTTCGTTCCCTACATGCGGGCCACACCTGATATACACTATGGAAGGAATCTGACAGAATATTTCATCAGGTAAACGCTGAGGGAGGACAGGACCAGGTAAATCCTAAATGTATAGTCACCGTAATACAAATAGCAACCCTCCACTTCTTCCCTCAGGTCTAAAGATTAAAAATTGCTCACTCTATCATCCATAATGTTAAGGTGTTACTCCAGTTCCCATTAGAGGAAGAATATAATGGTAGACACGTGAACTTCTTTGGGTTTTTTTTTCCCTCTCTCTCTCTCTCAGATATATTCCAGAAAATACTGGTTTAAAATATTGGTTTTCAATATGTTATATCGCTTAAAAAGGGAAGCTGGCATAATTATATCTGTAAGTATGCCTTTTAGCTAATAATGTTTTTATGGCCTAAACCTTCACTCTCTCACAGGCTGACCTGATGGTTTTATTTTATCAGATGGTTTTATTAATTTTTGTCCCCGAAAAGCTTCTCGAAAAGTCTTCAAATTTTGCTTGGGTAAACTTTTCAGTCTGTACCAAAAGCTCCACTCCCTTGCAGGATGTTTGTTTACAATTACCGCTAACAACCTTTTGGCTTTCTCAAATAGTCATCCTGCTCAAATTTTCTTCGTCGTCCTTTTGTGAATGTTTCAATGGAACCTTTGCTGTTGTCTTCGACCTTTAAAAAAAATTTGAATACCTTACTATTATTGCTTAAATGGTTTGTTTGTGCTTTGAGGTTCTTCATATTGTTTATTTGCTCAGTCGTCCACACTAACATCGTATTAATAAGAACTCTCACCAGAACATAACTACGAAAACGAGGTCATTACTAAACATAAACAAGGAGAACCAGTGCAACAAAAAGAAACAGAAATAAACAAAACATAAAGATAATAACAATTCATAATGCACTTGTCACAATAAACGCCACCACCACCATTATCTGTCACCATCATCGCCACCATTACATCAACAAATCCCTCCACACAACTAAACTTATTCAACATTTCTTTCCTCCCACACGAACCCTTTTCTGTCCTGCTTTCTCTTAAATCTCTCCTCTCTCTCTCTCTCTCTCTCTCTCTCTCTCTCTCTCTCTCTCTCTCTCTCTCTCTCTCTCTCTCTCTCTCTCTCTCTCTCTCTCTCTCTCTCTCTCGCTCTCTTTAAGCCAACCATCGAAAAGAAATATAACCCCCCCACACACACGCACGCACACGCACACACAAGGGTATTCCGTTGTGTAGTGGTTAGCACGCTCGGTTCACAACCCAGAAATCCCGAGCGATCCCCGGGCGGAGCGGAGAAAGATGGGCCGTCTCCTAGCTTAAAACACGAACCCCTGTCCACCCAGCAGTGAATGGGTACCGGGTGTTAGCCAGGCGTTGTGACCCGCCTCCCGATGTAGTGGCTTCGCCCAACAAGCACTAAGGAAGCAAAATATAAATCTAGATATGGAGACGGGGCCATAGGAGTGTAGTTCAGGCCCTGTAAAATACAACTAGATAAATACAACTAGGTAAATACACACAGTCTTTCAAGTGGCTAAAAATGCATACTAACAAGGAAATAACCCAAACCAAACACCTATTATTCAAAACAAACACGTAGGACTTAAGAATAAAACACATGGTAAACAGTGCACCATAAATGAAGAAAAATACTGTCCATGGCACATCTGAATACATAACACCGTTAGGCGAAGTTTTCTCCTAGTTATCCTCAAGTTTAAGATACATATGAGCTTGGGGAGTTTTAGTTGAGTTATGCACAAACTTCCGCCATGGCCTTGCTTGATAAGATATTCGTAAGTCACGTCATTAGTGAGTCTGTGGCGTGTTGCTTCGTGCGTGGTGTTACTTTATTCACTGCAACACCAATCTATAATGGCAGCACGAAAAATGGTAAGGCAGTAAATTTCCCACGTCACGGCTGGTTTATTTATCTCTTTTTCACTAGACAAATGTGTTTCTCTCACACGTACTAAAATATCGGTTGCAAGTGTGAAATATCATTGAATTACGATGAAATGATGGCTTTGTTTTAAAATTCAAATTTGATTTCATAATGCTTTAGACTTCACGTAGCATTTCATCGGCCAATATAGTTTTATTAATTAACGTTTCAAGAGGCTTCTACTCGCCACAAAGTCCGATAAACTAACCAGAGCGCCACTCTCCCGATTGCCACTCACGCTAACAATCACTAACGGAGTCAATCAGCGTCGATGAGAGAGGCTTGGAATCCCTCGTTAGCCAGTCACCTGTCCGCCAGCCACACTTGCACAGGCTTCAACATGTCTAACTCGTGCTAACAGGGACTTACTTTAATACTTATTTAAACCTTTGAACCATGGCAATGTGCAAATAGTGTGTGTGTGTGGGTGTGGGTGTGGGTGTGTGGGCGGGTGGGTGGGTGGGTGGGTGGGTGGGTGGGTGGGTGGGTGGGTGGGTGGGGTGGGGTGGGGTGGGTGGGTGGGGTGGGGTGGGGTGGGGTGGGTGGGTGGGTGGGTGGGTGGGTGGGTGGGTGGGGTGGGGGGGGTGGGGGTGGGGGGGGGGGGGGGTCCGAACGTGCTTTACTTAATCCTATTTCGAAGCTCATGAACTTAAAACATTACTGATATTTCAAATGCCTTGTCACGAGTAAAAATCAATGTTCTTTATCAGTTCGACGCGCCATCAATATCTTTCAGGGATTCAAGTTGATGCGCGAGTCTCTTCCTTCACCCTTGCACCGCAAAGCCGTCACCTGGCCTGGCCGTGTTTGCCCCATGTCTGGCAGTGTAGAGAACGTCCCGCGGCCTACACGACACAATTGCTGGCCGGGCTCTGATGGGCGGGAGGGAGAGCACACCCAACGCTGCTCGGTCTATTCACTTTAAGGTCTGTCTCTTCTCGTCTGTTATGCAGTTTCTTAGTCCGTGTTTGCCCACTGTTGACCTAAGAAACTCTGATAGTCTTCTAACACCCATGAAAAAAGGAACATTCGTCCCACGCTGCCGCCTCTCCTTGTCGCAATTAAATATTAAGTCTGTTGCATTTTGTAAGTGTACATGGACTTTCATCTCCCCATTCAACTTTCTTTCCGTCTAAAACTTGAAAAAGTTTCATGAAGTGCACCTCCGTTCCGTCTCTAAAAATTGCACTATAGTCGACAGCAAAATTAGTATTGCTCCAGCCTGATTGCTTTAATGCAGGCTTTTCCTTCCTCAAGCCAATACACGTTTGATAAGCCAGTCATGCAAAGGAATACGTGTACTTGTTTCGGGGAAAATGTGAGACGTTGATTTTGCGGGCTTGGCAAACAAGGGCTCAAAATGAAAGGGTACCACTGGTCGATCAAGTCATTTAGTCGATTTCAGCTTCTATTCTTGTTTTCCAGATCTAAGTTGTTGACAATACTGGTTTCAAAGAAATATTTAATTTGCACGCAGAAGGTGACTCTAGAATCCCAGGAATGTTTTCATTTACGAGTAATATATCATACGAGCAATATATTCCAGCAGGCCGTAAATCAGGAAGAGAAATATCTCATGGGTGTTGACAATAACATGCAAATGCACATTTACACGTGAACCTCCATAATAACACTTGTCATAACACTATGGAGAGTTAGAGCGTCAAGGTATACATGATGAAAACAATATTTAGTGAACTCACCAAAGGAGAGACTTGCGCTGGACGTGACGCCTCCGTTGTGCTCCTGTGAAGAAAAAGAGAGAGAGAGAGAGAGAGAGAGAGAGAGAGAGAGAGAGAGAGAGAGAGAGAGAGAGAGAGAGAGAGAGAGAGAGAGAGAGAGAGAGAGAGAAAAAAAATAGCATTAGTGGACAAATCCCAACAGTATCGACTATATTGTATACTAGCCGCAAAGCCGCCCTCCGGGCGGCCTTTTTGGCTAGCTCCTGCGGAGGGCTCTTGGTGGGCCTTCGGCCACCCACCTGTGTTTGGTGGCCACCAAACACAGACTCTCCAGATAGACCCATTACCCACCACCTCGGCCCACCAAACACAGACTCTCCAGATAGCCCCTTCTAACTTTCCTGAAATGTATATATTCCCCCCACCCATTCACTCACCCATTACCCATTCACTCACCCATTACCCATCACCCCCCACCCATTCACTCACCCATTACCCATCACTACACACCCATTTACTCACCCATTACCCATCACCCCCCACCTATTCCCTCACCCATCACCCATCACCCCCCACCCATTCACTCACCCATCACCCCACACCCATTACCCATCACCCCACCCATTCACTCACCTATTACCCATCACCCTACATCAAGGTTTCCTCAATTCTCGCAACCCACTTTTTTTTCTTCACAGTTCTCGCTAATAGGCTGCTAAAAAAAAGAAAAAAAGTGATCGGATTATCTTATAAGTGGGCTTAAAACCTTCCCCTGGTCAACCTGATTCCAAAACTGTGACATATGATGGGATTCCGCCACAGGGGGCGGCACCTATCGCGGACGGACAGACAGACAGACAGACAGACAGACACACACACCCACACTTTCGCTTATATTATTATAGATAAGATAATTAAGAGGTAATAGTCTTAATTAATCCTCCTCATCCTCCTTCTTCCCTCGTCTTAATCCTCTTCCACCTCTTGACCTTTCTTTCCCTTTCCTTTCTTCTTCCTTCTCATCCTCTCACCATGCCTCTTTTTTACTTCTTTATTGTCTCATTTCCCTCTTCCATCTCACCCTCTGCCCCCTTGAGTGAGGCGTCGGGAAGTCAAGCCGGGGGTTCATCGCTCTCAAGACAACAGGATAAAAAGGAGACACTGAGGTTGATGGATGGAGAATGTAAATAAAGCGACGCCCCCCTCCCTCTAATACGCTAATCCTTTAAGATTATAGAAACAGGAAAGATGGTTGCCCCTCCTGAGAACGAGCTAACGGAGGAGGAGGAGGAGAGGAGGAGGAGGAGGAGGAGGAGGAGGAGGAGGAGGAGGAGGAGGAGGAGGAAAAGGATGAGAGCTGCATATGGAATTAACATTTGCCTTATTTTTTCTGACCTTTTGCCTTAAAAAATTTAGCTTGTTTTTCTAGGACCCCCAAAAAAGTTGAGCTGCTTAAAATTTCGTATCATTTTTCACTATACAAAAAAATTCGCGTGTGTGTGTGTGTGTGGTTTCAAATTTACATTTCATATGCATATATAATGAAGAATGACATTATAGTACTTGAGACAAAGAAGAGAATTTGTGGAGTCACGTTCAACATTTAACAGCACAACATTGTAAGGTTAAAAAAAAAAAAGAGAATATAAGTAAAAGAGAAAAAGCTGAGGCGTGGAAGTGACAAGAAAAAACCGCACTTGAAAGAATGCTATGAAAAAGCCGATGATTATGATGTCAGGGATGAATGGAGAAATTTAAGACATCGGATTAGAAAGGAATTGGTAACATGATGATTATCCCAAGTCCTAGGATGCTTCTCCGTTACTTGGGAGATACTGTCACGGCATCACTCGGTTTCTCGATACAGAAATTCAAACTTCTCTCAAGGGTGAATGCCAAAGTTTCTCCGATAGATAATTTTATATCATGAAAAAAGAAAAAAAAATTACAGAATAAGAAAAAATGTGAGGAAGCTCTTTCTACGAACAGAAATAGAGCGAAGACAAAAATTCAGAGTAAAAAAAGGGAAACTAATTAGAAAGAATTGGAAAGTTTAAACTTCGCACAAGGCAATTTTACCTCTATTTAATGACACACTGGCGCAGACTGGCGTAACATATTGACTGACTGACACAAAGAGACAGACGGACGGACAGACAGAAACACCACACATTTTCTGAGTCACACTTTTGCCATCACTCTGAGGAAAGAATATTAGTGCCAAAATGCCTGTATGTTGGCTTGATGACTCTGGTAGTTGATAGCCACAAAAACAAAAATCTGGCCACCGTGACTGAGATAACGAGTTCTTTTTTATCTATGTTCTGTTATTAGTCTCTGGAACCATATACACGCACAGGCTCTTTCCTATGGTATTTATCCTCACTGTATATACAAACAGACCATGCGGCATGCTACAAATAACAAAATAAAAGTGAACAAACTCTGAACATATTTTACGTGCGGAACACACGGACTCGCGCTGCCTGGAGGGCCGTGACGCGTGGCTCGGTCGTGTACGGGAATCTCAATATATATATATATCTTTTTTACTATAGTTTATGCATGTCATCTGTGTGTGTGTGTGTGTGTGTGTGTGTGTGTGTGTGTGTGTGTGTGTGTGTGTGTGTGTGTGTGTGTGTGTGTGTGTGTGTGTGTGTGTGTGTGTGTGTGTTTTATTGAATCACAAGCAATTTTTTTTTTTTTTTAGCTAACTACATTTAAATTTTACAGCCCTACGCTCAAATTATCCCTCCATACAAAAGCTTTCAGTTTCCAAGTGACTGTTTCATCAATTCCCTTCGGTGGCTGGTCTGATGTCTTTGTGTACTCATAAATAATTAAAGAATAGTAACTTATTTCCTAATATTTTTTTCTACAGAAACATGATGCCATCGATGTCTTATCCTGCAAAAATTTTCTGCAATTTAAATCAAATCATGGGTAACAAATGCATTTCCGTAAAATAAAGACAAAACTCAATATTTTTGGAAGCACAACCGAACTGTAAAACCGCAACCACGAGATTGGGGTGCATAAATATATACAAAAATAAATCTGTCCATATATAAACGGACAGCGTTGGTGGGGGTGAGAACAGGGACACTGATGAAATTTGCCGCAGCCCACGAATGGCAATCACTAGCCTCAGCACGACGCTAGGGGCACATACGTACGGCGTGCCTGGACCGACAGTCAATATTTGTTCACATGCAAGAGTGTGGGGGAGTGAGTGTGTTGGGTGTGTTGGGGTAAGTCCCGGCGCCACCCACTACTTTTCACACCATCAGCGTCCCTCGCACCCTACATTCCCACTCTCTTCCTTGCCTAGCGTCGCCCGAGGCTTCTTCACGCTGGGCGACGGGGAGTATCACGCTGCGGGTGGAAGACTCACGCTACGGGGAAGGTGGAGGCTGATGAAGACAATTATGCTGTCAAAGGTGTGATTTAGAGGGGCAGGTCAGATGAGAGAGAGAGAGAGAGAGAGAGAGAGAGAGAGAGAGAGAGAGAGAGAGAGAAGAGAGAGAGAGAGAGAGAGAGAGAGAGAGAGAGAGAGAGAGAGAGAGAGAGAGAGAGAGAGAGAGAGGAGAGAGAGAGAGAGAGAGAGAGAGAGAGAGAGAGAGAGAGAGAGAGAGAGAGAGAGAGAGAGAGAGAGAGAGAGAGAGAAGAGAGATACCCCGCATACATATATATTCCCCCCCAACACACATATATTCCCACACACACACATACAGACAAAGGAAGTGACACTACCTCATAGCAAAACAAAGACGTTCACAAATATAATAATGATTAATGCGGCAGTAAAATTCTATACTATATTTATAGTTTCCTGTTATTCGCTCTGATATATGAACCACCTTCGGGAATCACAGATTAATAATAAGTGTTTATGACTTGGAGTTTCAAACAAAAGCCATTAGGAAGTAAAGAAAAACTTCAATGTAAACACAAGAGGTCGCATCGCGGCGGCTGAGGTGATAAAGGGCGGGACAGAAGCCGTCGTAAATAACACGTGTATGCCCTTGGGAGGAGGCGCCGCGGTGGTCTGCCTTTACTTGCTCTGACCTCGACCCTCGCCTCGCGTCCCTACCGCTTCGCAAACATACATACTTAGGAAAAAAAGGAAAAATATATTTCATTATTCACCTTGCAAACATAATTCGGAAAAAAAGAGTAAA
Source organism: Chionoecetes opilio (assembly GCA_016584305.1). Lineage (NCBI taxonomy): Eukaryota > Metazoa > Arthropoda > Malacostraca > Decapoda > Majidae > Chionoecetes > Chionoecetes opilio. The sequence goes on from JACEEZ010018587.1 coordinate 240,649, forward strand.
TTTCATTATTCACCTTGCAAACATAACTCTGAAAAAAAGTATATATAATTATTCACCTTGCAAACATAATTCGAAGAAAAAAAAATCGTTATTCACCTTGCAAACATAATTCGAAAAGTAAATTACGTTATACATATCCATTGCAGGCGTGCGGGAAACATTATGGTCTCAAGACTCCACGCGTCCTACAGGGTGCGACGCGGCAGCCCAGGTGTGGCGGTGGTGCCCTTGGCGGTCGGGGTCACGCTGCACCGATTGCACGGAGGAGGAGGAAAAAGAATAAGAATAATACATACTAAGAAGACAAATAATAATAATAATAATAATAATAATAATAATAATAATAATAATAATAATAATAATAATAACAATAATAATAATAGTGTAATAAAAATGTTAATGTTAATGATACTAATAAAAATAATCATAATAATAGTCATAACAATAATATCAATAATCAAAATAACAATAATAATAATAACCAAAATAATAGCAAAAATAATAACAACAATAACTATTAGTAATGATAACAATAACAAACAATGATTCTAACTATAATAAATTCGCGCAACGCAGCATTTCCAAGAAGGGTAGCAATCAGGAGGGACTTTAGAAGCAATCAGGAGGAATCAACAGCCGAGTACGCTATATTAATACACTGTTATCAAAATAATTGAAGACTGCTACACAACGCTGGATCATATCACGCGTGCTAAATGCTCCCAGGGTAACATGATTCCTTTTCTCTACAAATATCGTCGCATAATACTCATAAAATCATATTAATTACATAAGGGTACTATACGTACATACACACGAGATCTGTTCCTTACAAACATGTGGTTTTTCTTATAACTTATGCGCAAGGTTCTGTTTCCCCTCAAGTTTAACAAATGTATTAACCCCTTCACGCCCAGATCTTTCCTTTGCTATATAAAATTGTTTGTAGTTAGCCATAAAATTACGAAAAGTAACTGAATATACCAAATTAGTTAGTGGACAAGGATACTAAACAGTTCATATCTATAAAATATTGCTTATATTCACAAAAAATTGTCTTATGGTACCCAAATTACAGTGAAAATTACGCTCTCGGTCTCAAGGGGTTAAAGAAACTGGGGAGGGTGTATATGAAAAAAAGAACGCATAAATACAGAACAAGGTTGAAAAGCTCCCCTCTGTGACCCCCTGCTCTCCAAGGCGGAGGCTGTCAGCTGGCGCCCGGGGAGGCAGCCACCACCTGTTTGGCGGCCGCCCTTGGGTCTTAATGGCTCGGCGGCTTCACACTGAGAGGAGGCAGTTTTTCCCCATCACACTACCATTTACATACAAATAATTCACCTGAGCACCTGTTTACATGTACATTGAGGAGCGGCTCGGCTAATACATGCATACGAAAGCTGTAATTTACGTGATGTTAATTCAGTGCAGTGTAGAATTAGCTCTTTTTATGCGTTTATATCTCCTCTGGTTTTACTTTATCACAGAGGTATATAGGTCTGTAGGCTTTTAAAGGAGCACCACATCTAATCTCCGAGGGGCCGCGTCCAGAAGGCGAGATGGAGCGACCCTGAAGTTCTCACGTTAATAGGACAGCGTCTCTCCCATTATCCACGGCCCTGATATCGCACGAACCCAAATTTACTGAAGTGAGCGCCTCCCGTCACCTCTAACCTTAATTTCCCCTCCTCACGCCTCCTCTCCTATCAGCCGCCTCAAGAACACTCCAGACTTCGTAAAAACTGGCAGTTCATTTCAGGCCAGGCAGACGCGGCACCTCCGTCCTTCCTTCATTCCTTTCCTCCATCAATCTTTCACCCTTCCTTCCCATTTTTCTCCTCCTTCACATCTTCCTATATTACAACACCATCCTTCCACTGCCTTTCCTTTCCTCCTCTTCCCGTCAGCCCCTTGTAATCAACCCACACGGCACTAACACCTTATGATCACAACCTACATGTTTCAACTATCTTTTTTTTATTCTCTCATCCACAGTGGTGATGGCAGCGTTAATGAGGTGTAGAGTATAGCATTTTTACCCTTCACAACCCTCCTTTCCTCACGGTATAGTCGTGTTTGTTCCCTTCACTTCTCCACGTTTTTTCCTTGCGACAAAATAATACCCTCCTGCGTCGCGTAACTTTACAGCTGGTGGCGCCACTTCCCCGCCAGCCAAGTTTTCCGTCCGTGTATTGCAGCCCAACTAGTCCATTTCGGGCAAAACTACTTCACGCCCCAAGAAAATTACGTGATGCTTGGAGGCTTTCGCACACCCAGTCAGGCAAGCAGGCGCGTAAACAGGTACATGACCAGCCTGCAGGTGCGTCGAGAAGTCATTTGTCGCTTATGTCTTCCATCACCGAAATTACTACACACGCACACACACACGAACACCCACCCACCCACCCACACACACACACACACACAGAGAAACACACGCACGAACACACACCACACACGTCACGCACACACAAACACCCACACCCACACACAAAGACCACATACAGCTTCTCTCAAATGGAAGGTCAATGGTCACATCTAATTGGAACTCCCGTTGCTTCACCATCCTGCGGGGGTCATGGTCTGGCGAGGGGGGGCCCATGGGATGGGGGGGGGGGGCATGCGGTGGCGCTACGGTGTGGGCGTGTTGGACTTGTGATCACGTAGTTGTGGGTTCGATCCCAAGCCACGGCATCATCTTGTTGGCGGAGGTGACGCTCCTCTGCAGTGAATTCAGCAAGGCAACATGATTTTCTTATGGGCCTAATACTTCTGACTCCGTTTTCACTATCCAGGATGGGGATGTTCAGGGATGAAGTTATGAAAGCAGCACATGAGGCAGACTGATGAATCACGGGAACACATAGGCTACATATGGAACACGAGGACATTCATTTGATCAATAGCTGACACGGAAAGAACAAGATACACACACACTCAAGTGGACAAAATAGTTCATACGGAAATCTGTTATAACAAATGGATAAAGTGCATGGAGCTGAAATAAGTCTGCCATATCTTCCATTAGCATTTCAAAATATGAATTGAATGAGTGTATGAACGCGTATGAGTGTGGTGGTCGTTGTGGAGACGGGAGGGGAAGAGGGGTGAAGGCTAACGACAAAAACTACCTATATTCCTTGCCTCCTTCAAGCCCAGCCTATAGACGAGTAAAACAAGTGGCGAAAAAGGTAAGGAAGGACTGACAACCAGGTGATGGAAGATTAACAAAGGTATGTAGTCAGGCAGGTAGATGGGCGAGTAGGGAGACAGGTAGGTAGGCAGAGAGAGAAAAAAAAAAGGGAGACATGGAGGATTCCGTGGATGAGTGGCCGATAGATTAGCAAACAAATAGGTAGGAAAGCTGTTAATCTTCGTTTACTTAAGTTCCTATGTTTTTACACCTAGGTCAGTCTTTGCTACCTGTTGGAAATTCGTTAAATCGTTCAGTTATATGTAGCTTGTCCATCAAGATTTCTACTTATCACATCTCTTCCTTTGTTCACTGGCACAAAACCTTTAATTCAAACTATCTAACATGCTTTACCCATAGTCCCTTCCCTACATGCCACGCCAACTCAAGTTATAGATACAAACAAGTTACTATTTCGTTCCTTAAGAGAGTGTATCTAAGGACTGGAATTGAATGGTAAAGGCACAAAGAGGGAATTGAATTGAGCGAGATAGGTAAGTGGATGAAGGAAGGAATGATAAATGCAGGAAGGACATGCAAGCGCAGGACCAGCTGACCTCTTGACCTCTGATCTTTTTAGTTCCCGATTAGTCTTCAGAAAGGAAAAATAAGAGAAATAAGAAATGTTGGGAAGTTGTCTAAAAGAGAGAGAGAGAGAGAGAGAGAGAGAGAGAGAGAGAGAGAGAGAGAGAGAGAGAGAGAGAGAGAGAGAGAGAGAGAGAGAGAGAGAGAGCGAGAGAGAGAGAGCGAGAGAGCGAGAGAGCGAGAGAGCGAGAGCGAGAGCGAGAGCGAGAGCGAGAGCGAGAGCGAGAGCGAGAGCGAGAGCGAGAGCGAGAGCGAGAGAGAGAGAGAGGTGGGGGAATGTTCCAATTTAAGCTAATTCGGGAAGCACAACTGAATCAGATATTAAAGGACAAAAAAAAAGGAAAAAACTGAGACTCCAAAAATAACCAAAACAGGAATCAGATATTCTTCCCTCGTTACATATATTTTTCTATTTCTTACAACTTTTTCCATACGAATGAAACAAAACAAAAAGTAAGACACAAAACTAAATAAAGAAATAAACTAATTACATGAGCATAGTAATTAACTGCGACACAGACCTGCTTTTCCCTTCCCCCCTACCCTCACCCTCCCTCCATCTTCCTCATTTCCCCCTACTATCACCCTCTCTCCATCTTCCCCTCTCCCTCCCTACCCTCACCCTCTCGTCCCCTCTTCTCCTCTTCCCCCTACCCTCACCCCCTCTCCCCCCTACCATGACCCCCTCTCTAACTTCCCCTCTCCCCCAACTGCCCTCTGGTCATTCACCGGTAAGAAATAAAAATAATAAGGGGAGTTAATGAATAGGTAACGAGATAAATGATTAAAGGGAGACAAATATAATGGTAACACAAATAGAACACAAAAATAGTGTATTGAAAGGAGACATCGGGACAAAGAAAAGGTGGCAAGACAAAAGAACGTAAACCAAAGTGGAGGAGAGAGAAAGAAGAAGGGAACAATGGAAAAAGCAGAGAGAAAAATGAAGGAGGGAACAGAGCGAATATAAGATTGTAAAAAGAGAATGACAAGTGAAAGAAGAGAAAGGAAAGCGAATAATGATAGCAACGAAAAGATTATTAAACAATACTCTATTTTTGTATTAAAACTTATTAATTAGGGATGAGAGAGAGAGAGAGAGAGAGAGAGAGAGAGAGAGAGAGAGAGAGAGAGAGAGAGAGAGAGAGAGAGAGAGAGAGAGAGGAGAGAGAGAAGAGAGAGAGAGAGAGAGAGAAGAGAGAGAGAGAGAGAGAGAGGAGAGAGAGAGACAGAGAGAGAGACAGAGAGAGAGAGACAGAGAGAGAGACAGAGAGAGACAGAAAGAGAGACAGAGAGAGACAGAAAGAGAGACAGAGAGAGACAGAGAGAGAGACAGACAGACAGACAGACAGACAGACAGACAGACAGACAGACAGACAGACAGACAGAGACAAGACAGAAGACAAAACAGAGACAGAGACAGACAGACAGACAGAACAGAACAGACAGACAGACAGACAGACAGACAGACAGACAGACAGACAGACAGACAGACAGAAGACAGACAGACAGACAGACAGACAGACAGACAGACAGACAGACAGACAGACAGACAGACAGACAGACAGACAGACAGAGAAGAGAAGAGAAGAGAAGAGAAGAGAAGAGAAGAGAAGAGAAGAGAAGAGGAAGAGAAGAGGAGAGAAGAGGAGAGAAGAGGAGAGAGAGAGAGAGAGAGAGAGAGAGAGAGAGAGAGAGAGAGAGAGAGAGAGAGAGAGAGAGAGAGAGAGAGAGAGAGAGAGAGAGAGAGAGAGAGAGAGATACACACACAGTAAAAAAAATGGTTGAGTTGCAGAAAGAATAGCAAAACTACGATTTTTCGCTCGACCTGTTCTTTTCCCTTTTTCACATGTGCAAGGTGACATCCAAGTGAGCAGCAGAAAAGCTCAAAACAATATCAAATGGCGAGAAAAACAAACATTCCAGAAAAAAGATCCGCACTGTTTCTGTTTGTATCTTGCTGTACAAAAATAAAAAATACATAACCTTGATCATTTATGAATAAAACTATTTTTGACTTTGAAAATACATATAAGTACACAGTAGAATTTTTTTCCAGTTGTTGACCTTGATAACAGTAGTGTGACAGGTACAGATAAGTGATAAATGACAGATAACAGATACTTGATGTTTTCATAAGTTTGTTGATAGTTATAAAAATACGATCAATAACAACAAGCAGCAAACAAAAAAGAAAACAATATAATATTACATACGTGTATATAAACGTACTTGTCTCAATATACAAAATGATACACAATACAGTCCCAGTATATAACACAGGAGGGAGAAAGAGGAGCGCAAGGATGAAGGTCACACCAAGAAAATGAGACAGCTATTAAGGAAGAAGGAAAGAAAGGAAGGAAGGAAGGAAGGAAGGGGCGATACACGAATGCAATGGCCGAATATATTTACATCTCATCACGCGAACACTGTTATATTGCTGCTTGCCCTCTACTCTTCTGCTCTATACCCGGTTCTCTTTGCTCTCTCCCTCCCTACCTACCTAATTTACCTCCCTCCTTTCCTCCCTCTCCCTCCCTCCTTCCCTCCCTCCTTCACTTCCACCTTCGCTTCTTCCATCTCTATTCATTCCTCCCTCCGTCTCTTCTTTCCTTCGTGAATACCATCTATACCCTTGCAAGCTTTTCATTATTTAGCTTTCTTTTCCTCATTTTTCCTTCCACTTTTCTGGTCTGGTCTTTCCTCTCCACTTCTCATTCAGTTTTCTTTTTTCACCCCTCCCATCGCCCCTCATTTTATAATTTTACTCCCTCACCCTTTCTCTTCCTCTACCCTTCACCCTCTTTCCTCTCTATTTTCATCCCTTGGTTTCCCCTCCCTGGGCCGGTGTCTCCCCTTCACGCTGCCCGAATATATTGCTGACAACGGGATTAAATCATTACTTTTTACGAGATTACTTAACCCCGTAAGAGAGATGAGAAAGAGGAAGAGTTATAGAGCATAAGGAGGAGAAAATAGATAACTTTTATGTGGTAGAAAGAAATGGGAAAGAAATGGCAATTTGCATGATACTATTTTATGGGAATATTCATATCACATTCGAGGTAATTACTCCAATCACGGCGAATGTCCCTTCAATTAAATACTTCAGTTTCACACCCAAAAATAATAGCTCAGTACCAAGAAGTATTTATGTGTAGGAATCAGGCGAATTAGTAGATAATTCAGGCGTTTTCGCAGCTTGCTTAGTGTACCTAAACACACACACTCGTCTACCAAAGAAATGGAAACCAACATGTGCCGTGCTAGCAACAGCCTTGACTATCCTTGCTATTTCTCTCTCTCTCTCTCTCTCTCTCTCTCTCTCTCTCTCTCTCTCTCTCTCTCTCTCTCTCTCTCTCTCTCTCTCTCTCTCTCTCTCTCTCTCTCTCCGCCTCGCCCCCTCTCAACACACAAGGGAGCCATCAGTTTTGGACCGAAGATGCATAGAAAGAAGAGCCGACTCGTGCATAATTCAGATATCCTTTTGTTTTTAGTGGTGTAGGGTCTCTGGTGGTTTGAGAAGTAACAACAATAGCAGGAACGACACTACTACTACTACTACTACTACTACTACTACTACTACTACTACTACTATACTACAACCACTACTACTACTACTATTACTAGGAGGTAGGAAGAAGGTAAACTTGGAGGGCGCATTGGTATTGAGCGAAGCGTTACCGTTGTGTTGCAAAAATTATATATGTACTGGAAATTGGGTTTCACATCCAGACTTTTATCTTGAATGATTTAACAAGTGAGTGAATATGAAACAAAAAGTTGATGATGCAAACGACTGCAGGGTGGAATTTATAAAGAAGGATTAGATAGCAGAAAAAAATATTGGACGTGAAAGAAACTGACGGTGTGATGTATTGTAAAAAATAAAATAAATAAAAAATAGAAGTTTAAAGAAAATATATAAAAACAAGAGAAAGCTATCAGGTACGTCGAAACGAAAAGGAATACATGCATGACGAATATCAAAAGATTTAATAAAAAAATATCGGCACTTTTTACAGTCCAACCTGCCACGCAAATTAAAGCGAATAATGAAAAGTGAAAAATCCACCAGTGAAAAAATGATTTACTACGTATTGCTATTTTTATTTTCCTAACCACCACCACCACTACCTCTACCATTACTACATACAATAAATCTCTACCTCTAACGATAATAATAATAATAATAATAATAATAATAATAATAATAGCAATAATAACAATAATAATACTAATAGTAACAATACTAGTTACAATAATAACAATAATAACAACAATAATAATAATAATAACAACAAATAATAACAACAATAAAAACAACAATAATAATAGTAACAATAATAATAATAATAATAATAATAATAATAATAATAACAATAATAACATCTATAACGATAATAGCACTAACAACAGCCCTATGACAGCCTCTAACCCTGAACACCTTTAATTAGAGGAGGCAGCAGCAAGGACCCGCGGGAAACAAGAAGCAGCAGCCACTAACTACTTTTTGCCTCCAATACGTGACGGACTGACCTTGGGCGCAAGCGGCGGACCTTCATCAGAGCTAATTGGCTGGGAAAGCATCTCTCACTCCAATGACTCGTACCATGATCGACCCTCATTGCGGCAAAGGAGGAAAAAAACTAAGGAAAAAACTAACTTCATAACTTTTTATTTCCTCCCCTTTCGTGTCCTTGAGGATTTCGATGGTTTGTAATTCTTCCCGTTTGTCTTAGTGGTGGTGTTGCAGTGTTTTGGTATTGCACTCCTGTCTGTACTGTGTAGTGGTTTATACTGAGTCTCGTAATTGTATAAAGGGTTAGGTATGAGGTGAAAGTAGGTCGCGTGACTACGGCGGCTGCGAAAGAGAGGGGAACGGAAGGGAAGGAAGAGGTGGGGAATTGGTCTCGACATTACCCTTACGATATGACAACCTGATTATAAGGAAGATATATCGCGTGACACACTCTCTCTCTCTCTCTCTCTCTCTCTCTCTCTCTCTCTCTCTCTCTCTCTCTCTCTCTCTCTCTCTCTCTCTCTCTCTCTCTCTCTCTGTAAGTGTGTGTGTTTGTGTGTGGGTGTGTGGGTGTGGGTGTGTGGGTGTATGAGTGTATGGGTGTGTGTGGGTATGGGTGTTGGTGTGTGTGTGTGTGTGTGTGTGTGTGTGTGTGTGTGTGTGTGTGTGTGTGTGTGTGTGTGTGTGTGTGTGTGGGTGTATGGGTGTGTGTGTGTGTGTGTGTGTGTGTGTGTGTGTGTGTGGTGTGTGTGTGTGTGTGTGTGTGTGTGTGTGTGTGTGTGTGTGTGTGTGTGTGTGTGCGTGCGTGCGTGCGTGCGTGCGTGCGTGCGTGCGTGCGTGTGCGTGTGCGTGTGCGTGTGCGTGTGTGTGTGTGTGTGTGTGTGCGATATATTGGATATCATGAGTCATGGTTATCAGGGAAAAACAAGTCATTCCAAGAGGATTTTTCAAAAATTGTGTTTAGATGAAATTTGAAATTATAAAATGAGGCTAGTATTACTTGCAATATTTTGTTTAACTATTTACTCACTTATCGTTAAAACATCATGAGAAAAGTCTGAATGTGAAATATCGTAAAACAAAAGAAAACCAATTTCCAGTATATTTGTAGCACAACGGTAAAGCTTTGCTCAATACCAATGCGGCCTCCAAGTTTACCTTCTGCCTACCTCTGGGACACCGCGAACTGGAACCACCAACACGAACTTTCTCGCTTCCTCTTTCGTACGAACATAAATCGTGTGCCAAAGACTAAAACAAACACCTAAGCTGCCTCCCTTAATTACAAACTACGAAGGCAGTAAAAATAGATATAAAAACAGTATTCTACGTTGGGTCGACTTTTTCTTCACACCCGTTTTCTCTTCCCTAGTCTATGCGCTTCTAATAACCATTCTTGTAACCCTTGCTACTCATCACGCATTTATTGAGTTCATTATTGTTCGTTGTAAAGGAAACAGTGATCTATAATGATGCTTCGTCACCTCAGCTCAGTATAGGTAAGCAGGAAATTTCAAATTCATCGCAATATCCATCCTTATGTATAATTTATTTCAGCAATCCACACACCCACACTCACACCCACACACACACCCACACCGAGCTGGGCACTAAATACATTGAATGTATTTAAATACTAAATACATGGGAGAAATGTATTTAAATACTAAATACTAAATACATTTTACGAATGTATTTAAATACTAAATACATCAATTGTATTTAAATACATTTGTAAATACATTTTAAATACACACAAATTTTAACATGTCCAAAAAATAATAATTTCCTTAGGATTTCTTTAGATTTTGGGTTTCCTTAGAAATTTCCTTCTCAGGCCTAAATTTCCTTGAAATCAGGAAATTTCCTTACCAGTGGAAACACTGGTTCACTGCATGGGTGTGTGTTGCACATCAGGGTTGCCAGATAGTTGGGCTGGTTTATGGCCAAATTAACTGATAAAAAAATATTTAAGTTTTTATATTAAATGTATTTAAATACAATGTATTTAAATACTTATAAAAGTATTTCAATACTGTATTTAAATACATGACAACCAATGTATTTATAAATACATTTATAAATACACAAATGTATTTAAATACAAATGTATTTAAATACTGCCCAGCTCTGCACCCACACACACACACACACACACACACACACACACTTGCCAGAATCCCACTGAGGCAAACCATTCCTTGCTAAACACTTTCTAGTCAACCTCACCACCACCATAAAAGGGAAGAGATGGATAGGTGATGGACGGGAAGGATGGGGATATACGTGTGTATATGTATATGTGTGTGTGTGTGTGTGTGTGTGTGTGTGTGTGTGTGTGGTGTGTGTGTGTGTGTGTGTGTGTGTGTTGTGTGTGTGTGTGTGTGTGTGTGTGTGTGTGTGTGTGTGTGTGTGTGTGTGTGTGTGTGTGTGTGTGTGTGTGTGTGTGTGTGTGTGTTGTGTGTGTGTGTGTGTGTGTGTGTGTGTGTGTGTGTGTGTGTGTGGTGTGTGTGTGTGTGTGTGTGTGTGTGTGTGGTGTGTGTTGTGGTGTGTGTTGTGGTGTGTGTGTGTGTGTGTGTGTGTGTGTGTGTGTGTGTGTGTGTGTGTGTGTGTGTGTGGTGTGTGTGTGTGTGTGTGGTGTGTGTGTGTGTTGTGTGTGTGGTGTGTGTGTGTGTGGTGTGTGTGTGTGTGTGTGTGTGTGTGTGTGTGTGTGTGTGTGTGGTGTGTGTTGTGTGTGTGTGTGTGTGTGTGTGTGTGTGTGTGTGTGTGGTGTGTGTGTGGTGTGTGTGTGTGTGTGTGTGTGTGTGTGTGTGTGTGTGTGTGGTGTGGTGTGTGTGTGTGTGTGTGGTGTGTGGTGGTGTGTGTGTGTGTGTTGTGTGGGTGTGTGTGGTGTGTGTGTGTGTGTGTGTGTGTGTGTGTGTGTGTGTGTGTGTGTGTGTGTGTGGTGTGTGTGTTTAGTGGAGTATGGGCGAACAGATGGTATTAGTTTTCTTGTTATCTTCCCATACTTTCAACCTTAAGTGCTGCGAGCAAATGGTGGTATTCGTGTGGATGGAGGAGGAGGAAAAGGAGGATCAAAATAAGCCGTAAACAAAGGAAGAGAAGGAGGAGGACAAAAAAAGCCGTCAACAAAGGAGGAGTAAAGGTCACAAGGAGGAGAAAGCAAGAGGAGCAGGAGAGTCACCAGTCCAGCATGACTCTTGACCTACGTACAAACATTTCCATCGTCGTAGCTTGTCGTGAGAGGCAACACTGGGTACGCAATTCAGCGAGAACCAATAAAAACACACACACACACACACACACACACACACACACACACACACACACACACACACACACACACACACACACACACACACACACACACACCACGATGGTCAAGTGGATAGCGTGCTGGCCTGCCATTCTGTGGTAGCCGGTTCAAATCCTCACTGCTCCCGGGGATTTTTCACTGGCAAATTCGGGCTGTTACTGTCCCCCTTGAGCAAGAGGATGGGGTGTGTGGTGTGTGAGGTGCCAACATTACCCAAAGATCGGTAATAATGAGCTCCATGCTCGCACCGGGAGGGTGAAACTGGCGATCGCGAGTTCGACTCGCGTGGACAAGACCATGGGTGAATAACACACACACACAAAGGAATGGAAACGAAATGGAATGGAAGGAAGAATTTCTGGGTTCGAATCGAGTTGCTCTTATAATTATGTGTCCACCATTAACCTGGAACTGTTAATTAAGCGTCAGGTGGGTTGCCCCGGCTCACCTTGAACATTTTTTTGTTGGTCGCCGCTACCGACCTGCAACAATAAAGAAGACACCGACCAAGGAGAAAAAGAAAACAAAAATATGAGAAAAGAAAAGTGGTCATGGTGGTAGTGGCAGTGGTGGTAGAGTTAGTCGGCGTGATGGAGTCCTGTCCTCGGTACATGGACGTGTTATGTGGTTCAGTGTAACTAACGCACCGCCCATTAGTGGAGTTGTGTGTGTGGCTTCGTTACAAGAGAACTGGAACACATTTCTCTCCGCTATATACGTGCCACGCCAGCCACCGCCCTGCTCCGGGATCGGCGAAACCTACAGGATAACTTGCTGAGCACAAACGACCGGAACGAGACATAGGGCGATGCTATGATGAAGACACTATCTATGATTAACCACACATAACATAATACTGGTTAAAATGATAACTTCAACCCCTCACAGCTTCTAACGGCTATTTTGTGGATTTTTTTTGTGTGAAAGGGAAGATATGTAATAATGATATATAAACTCGCAACACTCAGAACTACACCTGCTGTTCTTTTTACCACTTACCCTGAAATAAATCCTAATGCTACATACAACCTTAAGCACCAACATCACCATCCACATTACCACCACCAAAACCGGAACCTTCTATCAATGATGGGGTATTAAAGGTCCCATGAGTACTGACAGGTGTAGGCTGTGATGCTCTGAATGGCAGTCTGAATCAAAGCAAGTGACAGCTCTTTATGCCATGACAGGAAGTTCCCTCGCATCTTTGGCAGCGATGCGTAGGAGGTACTGTGTGGCGGGTGACAGCCTGACAGGCGGGCACCGGTAAGGCAGCGGGAAGAAAGGAGGTGGTTGTCAACTAAGTAAAGGGTGAACGGCATATTTACAATTGCATCCCAATGTATTTACGGATTAGCTACTCAACTCTACTCCTTATTCTTCCTTCCTTCCTTCCTTCCTTCCTTCCTTCCTTCCTTCCTTCCTTCCTTCCTTCCTTCCATCCATCCATCCATCCATCCATCCATCCATCCATCCATCCATCCATCCATCCATCCAACCATCCACCATCCATCCATCCATCCAACCATCCATCCGTTCATCCATCCGTCCATCCATCCATCCATCCTTCTATCCTTTCTTTGCTTTCTTCCTTCCTTCCTTTCTTCTTCCTCTCTTAATCCCTTCTCCTTCCTCTCGCACCTGAGCCCCAGAAAGAGAGGACAAGAGACGTAAAACACAAACACTTCATCACAGACGCCAGTGATGACAATGGACGTGGCTGTCGCCTCGAATTTAGTGGTGGTAGCGGTGGTGATTGAGACTGCGGAGCGGATATGGATACAGGTGAAGAGGGTACAATATGATGAAGTGATGTGGTTACAGTGATGGCAATAAGGTTAATATGGTGGTGAAGATGATAGGTGGAGGAAAAGACAAGAGGTGGAAGTCGAGGTGGTGGTGGTACTGGGATAGAAAGAAAAAAAAAGCCATATGGTACAGGAGATCCAGTTAAGATTTCATATTTCTGTCGCTCCTGCCTCGCTAAATCACGAGAAACCCAAGGATCCGGGATATGAGAGAGAGAAAGAGAGACAGAGACAGAGACAGAGACAGAGACAGAGACAGAGACAGAGACAGAGACAGAGACAGAGACACAGACAGAGACAGAGACAGAGAGACAGAGAGACAGAGACAGAGAGACAGAGAGAGAGAGAGAGAGACAGAGACAGAGACAGAGACAGAGAGAGAGAGAGAGAGAGAGAGAGAGAGAGAGAGAGAGAGAGAGAGAGAGAGAGAGAGAGAGAGAGAGAGAGAGAGAGAGAGAGAGAGAGAGAGAGAGAGAGAGAGAGAAAGGAGGCGTGTAGGAGAAGGACGAGGCGGTAAATTATAGGGTTAGTCAGGACAAGGGTGATACATGGCAATGTCATGACACAATTGTGGCGTTCACCCCCTGCCTCGCACAGGACGGCGGGAAGGCAGGGAGGACGGGGATGACAAATGTTGAGCTGTGTCGCGGCCGTCTTATACAGTATAAGAAGGCCGTGGTTGTGTGCGTGCGCGTGCGCGTGTGCGTGAGAGAAGAGAGAGAGAGAGAGAGAGAGAGAGAGAGAGAGAGAGAGAGAGAGAGAGAGAGAGAGAGAGAGAGAGAGAGAGAGAGAGAGAGAGAGAGAGAGAGAGAGAGAGAGAGAGAGAGAGAGAGGTAAAATGCCGGATAAACAAATATACTATGTGGTCTGAGCTAAAGTACAAACATGAACAAGATCAAGAGGTACAAACAGGCCGCTGCATCAAGTCATCAGCTTATCTCCACCTCGAGCTGATGATGATTGAACAGATTTTTGAACGAACGAATCGCGTTGCACATCACAGCCACGAAGGAACAAACCCTCCCTTTGGCAAGCGACGTTACTAATAGAAAAATTTTACTTTTATTTGCCAATATACACCTATATTTCACGCTGTTACTTCTTACTTATTCATATCCCTTCCCGGAACAGGATTACTATGGGCAATAAGAAAGGATAAGAGCAATGTACGTACCACCACCAATGTACCGTCACAAGTACTAGTTTCCAATTTCAAATAAATCTACTTCAGACTTATTTTTCCTTTTGTTGCTTCGCTATCATTGTCGCGCCATTGTGAATACTGCCAGACACCAAAGTGTTTTGCAGACTAGTTTGTAGACAGAAAATTGGTGAAATCCAATTTGAAAGTCTGGAGCCATAATGTCTCGTGATTTTGTAAATTGTTCCGGAATTTATGTAATAAAAAAAATGCTAACATATTTGACAAGCAAAAACTTTCATGTTAAGTTTTATACTGGAAGTCTATAAATGCAAAATTGCATTTGAGGTGATAAACAGTCTAGTCTCTAATTACAGTCCCAAAAAATAAAATGAACAACTGAAGCTAATCCTGGAATTAAAACTGTGTTTATATATATATAAAAACACTAGAGAGAGAGAGAGAGAGAGAGAGAGAGAGAGAGAGAGAGAGAGAGAGAGAGAGAGAGAGAGAGAGAGAGAGAGAGAGAGAGAGAGAGAGAGAGAGAGAGAGAGAGGGGAGGGGGGGCTAATGTGTGTGCAGCATAACCCACCTGGACAGCCACAGGTAGATATGCAAATCCCGGGCCTCCCAGGTGTGTGAGCTGACGACGAGCCGGGGATGCTCTGGCACGCCGTCACGCTCGTGCTGGCTGCCCCCCCCTCCCCCCCGGCGCGCTTTCGTGTGTGTGTGTGTGTGTGTGTGTGTGTGTGTGTGTGTGTGTGTGTGTGTGTGTGTGTGTGTGTGTGTGGGTGGTGTGTGGTGTGGTGGTGTGGTGTGGTGTGGTGTGTGTGTGTGTGTGTGTGTGTGTGTGTGTGTGTGTGTGTGTGTGTGTGACAGAGATAGAGGGAGAGATAGAGAGCTAGTCTAAATTAAGTGCTATTGAATTTTATTATGCAAGCCGTATCGGTACAGATTGTATCAGATACCTGCATTGCTTAAGTGACAGAAACATTATATATTTTTTTCATGGGTTGTACAATAGATATGGTTGAGGCCACAATCGTGTTCCATCGTAACGGTATCAAGGGTAAAGACATGTTAGGTGCAATCTAGATAAATCATATGATGTTGGGTATCATTTCTGTATAGGTGTTTCATATTCTCTCTCTCTCTCTCTCTCTCTCTCTCTCTCTCTCTCTCTCTCTCTCTCTCTCTCTCTCTCTCTCTCTCTCTCTCTTCTATTTTCCACCCCCCAGCCCGTCCATCATCTCCCCAATCATCCTTCGCCGCCAGACAGACAGACAGACGCAGCAAAGACTAATGGTCTCATCGGGTGTCATGCCGCGGGCCGGGACGTAATGATCGCTGAGGTGAGAACAGGTGACCATCGATCTGCCTACACCTGGCGATCATTACGGCTATATACAGGTGAAGGAAAGGTAGAGGAAGAAAGTGAAGAAAGTCGATGTTTCCTCCATTCATCCAACCCCACCTCTCTCTCACTCTCATTTGTTTCTCTCTCACTCTGAATTTTTTTGTCCTCACTAATTTTTGTCACTCACAATTTTTTTGTCACTCAAAAGTTGTTTTTACTCAAACAATTTTGGCACTTGGGTTGGGGGGTTGGGTTGGGTTGGGTTGAGTTGGGTTGGGTTAGGTTGTAAACGTAAACATTATTTTGAGTGCCAAAAAATTTTGAGTGCCAAATTTTTTGAGTGCCAACATTTTTTGAGTGCCAAAAAAATTTGAGTGCCAAAAATTTTGAGTGCCAAAAAAATCTTGGCACTCAACAATTTTTGGCACTCAACAATTTTTGGCACAACAATTTTTGGCACTCAAAAAGTTTTGGCACTCAAAAAGTTTTGGCACTCAAAAAATGTTGGCACAACAATTTTTGGCACTAAAAAAATGTTGCCACTCAAACATTTTTGGCACAACAATTTTTGACCCTCAAAAGTTTTTGGCACTCAAACATGTTTGGCACTCAAAAAATATTGGCACTCAAAAAATATTGGCACTCAAAAATGATTGGCACTCAAAAATGATTGGCACTCAAAAATGATTGGCACTCAAAAATGATTGGCACTCAAAAATGATTGGCACTCAAAAATGATTGGCACTCAAAAATTATTGGCACTCAAAAATTATTGGCACTCAAAAATTATTGGCACTCAAAATTATTGGCACTCAAAAATTATTGGCACTCAAAAATATTGGCACTCAAAAATTATTGGCACTCAAAAATTATTGGCACTCAAAAATTATTGGCACTCAAAAATTATTGGCACTCAAAAATTATTGGCACTCAAAAATTATTCTCAATAATTATTGGCACTCAAAAATTATTGGCACTCAAAAATTATTGGCACTCAAAAATTATTGGCACTCAAAATTATTGGCACTCAAAAATATTGGCACTCAAAAATTATTGGCTCTCAAAAATTATTGGCACTCAAAAATTATTGGCACTCAAAAATTATTGGCACTCAAAAATTATTGGCACTCAAAAATTATTGGCACTCAAAAATTATTGGCACTCAAAAATTATTGGCTCTCAAAAATTATTGGCACTCAAAAATTATTGGCACTCAAAAATTATTGGCACTCAAAAATTATTGGCACTCAAAAATTATTGGCACTCAAAAATTATTGGCACTCAAAAATTATTGGCACTCAAAAATTATTGGCACTCAAAAATTATTGGCACTCAAAAATTATTGGCACTCAAAAATTATTGGCACTCAAAAATTATTGGCACTCAAAAATTATTGGCACTCAAGCTTTCGGCACTGAAAAGTTTTTGGCACTCAAAAATGTTGGCACTCCAACATTATTTGGCACTCACGCAGAGTAGAGTGGGTTGGGTTGGGTTGGGTTAGACTAAAAAGGTAAAATAATTTAGAGTGGCAAAAAGTTTTGAGTGCCAAAAAATTTAGAGTGGCAAAAAAATTGAGTGCCAACATTTTTGAGTGCCAAACATTTTTGAGTGCTAAAAATGTTGAGTGCCAAAAAATCTTTGCACTCAATTTTTTTCAAAAAAATTTGGCAATCAATATTTTTTGGCATTCAAGAATTTTTGGCACTCAAAAATGTTGGCACTCAAAATGTTTTGGCACTCAAAATTTGTTGGCACTCAATTTTTGTTTACCTTTTCAACCTAACCCAACCCAACCCAACCCAACCCATCCCATCCCAACCCAACCCAACCTAATCCAACCCAACCCAACAACTCAACTCAACAACTCAACTCAACTCACTCACTCACTATCTCACCATCACTCACTCTGTCTCACTCACACTCTCTCTGCGTTTAACCTTGGTGTGGTAAAACAGAGGACGTCACCTGATTTATGGCCACTTTGCATAATGAGATCAGCGGGTGATAAATAAGCCTGGCGTCCATTGTTGCGTCACCTTCAGTTAAATGTGTGCATCGTCAATGGCATTCCCGCTAATGGAGAGAATGGAGAACGGTCGCCCTGGGAACACTCAACTCAGCTGTGTTTGTGAAATTGAGTCTAATTAAGCTGGCTGTTTGCGCGTCAGTCTTCGTCTTCATCAATTTGCTCACGGGTTTCCATTAGTGAATATATTTGACACTTTCCTGTACCGCTTCGACAATATATGTTCAGTATTTATTTGCATCTCAGTATTGTGCAAATTAATCCTTTAACGTTCCATGAATTGAAATTTTGTGACGGGAATTAAGTTTAATCCATTTCCCGGTTATACAATTAATCAACTCATTGCCTCAGTTTTTATGTTTTTCTCCGTACCTATAAAATGTTGCACTAAATAACGTGCCATTGATACCGTGAACAATTTGAGACTACTGGAAAAATTATGACTGGAATCGATAGCTTTCTTTCGACAATTAATCACAAAGATATATATTTTTCGAAAGAAATTAACGAGAAAACTTTTGATTCATGTTCTTGAGGTTGTAATAACACGCACGCACGCACGCACGCACGCACGCACGCACGCACGCACGCACGCACGCACGCACGCACGCACGCACGCACGCACGCACGCACGCACGCACGCACGCACGCACGCACGCACGCACGCACACACAGCACACACACACACACACACGACACCACAACACCACAACACACACACAGCACACACACACACACAACACACACACACACAAGCACACACACAACACTACACACGAGAAGGAGGAGGAGTAAGATTACATTAGATTACATAGGAAGAATAGATACCTATATATAGACCCATTGATCTCTAACGGAGGGGGGAGGAGGAGGAGGAGGAGGAGGAGGAGGGAGGAGGAGGAGGGAGGAGGAGGAGAGGAGGAGGAGGAGAAGATGACGAAAGATTGGGAGAAAGGAAAGAAGTGAAGATGAATAAGTGTATGGGGAGAAGATAGAGATTGAGATGGGATAAGGAAGAGGAGGAGTAGGAGGAGGGGGGAGAGCGTAGGTAGTAAAGTATAAGGCGATGATCTGGGAAGGAGGAGGAGGAAGAGGAGGAGGAGGACATCCATAAGGCAGAAAGGTACAGGGAGGTGGGAGGGAGGGTGAAGGTCAGGTCGGTAACAGAAGGGCGTAGGTAAGAGATGGACGAGGACGAGGAGGAGGAGGAAGAAGTATAGGTAAATGAAGAGAAGGGGATGGAGGAAGCAGATATGGGTGTAGGTGTAGGTGTTAAATAGGTTTTAAAAAATGGTGAAGGATGGAGGAAAAAGAGGATGAGGAGAGGTAAGGTAGATGTGTTGAAAAGGGAACCAAGTGAGGAAGTGCTGGAGGGAAGGGAAGGGAAGGAGGAAGGGAAGGAGGGAGGAAGAAATGACAGGGGAAGGTTGGAAATATGTGTGAATTATAGGGGGGAGGAAATGAAACACAACCAACTGCCAGTACCCAAGAAGGAAGAGGAGGAGGAGGAGGAGGAGGAGGGGGAGGGGGAGGTGGAGGAAGAAGTATGGTTACAGGAGGAACGTTAGAGATGGCTGCGAAAGCTGTGAGTACAAAGATGGCCAGACAAGGGAAGGAACTAGTAAAAACTACATCAAAGAATTACAAAGACAAGTATATGTGATCCCTCACGAGATTAGAAAACGGGAGATCAGAAAAAGCCTGCTAGATAAACAAGATAAGGTGGAGGCGTTAAACAACAGCATGCGACCAGGATAAGGTATAAGGTTGCGTAAGGATAAGTTGGGGTTGCGTAAGGTTGGGCAGGGAAGGACTTAGCACACGGGAGGATGTTAACATGACCGTATCTGCATGTAAGAATGACCCTGAATGTACAATTAACCACCATTACATCAACCAGATACCTTGTGGGCCTTAGTAAACACAAGTACACAATGACGTTACCTTGGGTGTGGGCTACCTTGGTATGGGTTAAGCTGAATGGCAGGGGGGGAGGCGGGTGCTGGATGAGAGATGTAGCGTCAGGCAGCTAGACACAAAAAAAAATACCCCCATGATTCTTCCTGTCACCACGTTGCCGATATTGGTGCGTTTCGTCACTATTCCGACGTAACACTCGCCCGTTTCCACCCAGCTCCAGTTTCACGTCTTCCTTCCCCCGCCACCTCACACAGCGTCACTAGATCCCGCCGTTGCCTGAGTCTGCGAGAGTGGCGACGCAGCTGCTTCGAACACTCATGAACTGAATGGCAAAGCTGGTTCATATTTCAAGCCTCACTTCGCCTATTCGTCAGTCTCGTGAACCCTCTCGGCGGGTATTGGTTCGCCCTTGAAGTGACAAACGGTAGTCATTTTCCTTTTAAGTGTGTGCGTTTGTTGAGTGCCTGCGCCATACTTTATCTATTACGAACTCATGATAGTGTTTTTAACTATTACTAGTGTGTCTATTCCTACTTTACACAAGCAAGAAACTATCTATGCTCGAAATGTTTGGTTTGAAGTTGTTTCATTGTTTCACAGTCTCACTTGATCACTCAAAGACGGTTCGGATCTCCGGACAGCTTTCTCACTATACATACGTCTGGTTCATATATTTTGACACGTCCTTGAACGATATGAAAGGAAACTATGCTTTGATTGACCAGTTTGGGTCCACGTGTACACCAACAGATGGAGCTGCAGATGAAAGAGAAGAAAAGAAATAGAGACGCGTGAAAAGAAGAATATCAAGAGGAGAACTATTTTGTTTTGCTGTACCAGACATCATTCTAGAACGTATCGATTATGCTAATGGTGTGGCTATTGACAATAATCATGAGTATCAATTCTTTCATTATACACTTATTGTTCTAGATTACTTACAGAATATCTTTACTCTGGGATATAAAAAAAAACCTCATTATCATCATTCATCAGTCAGCGTCATTGAAGTATTATTAATGAAATAAGATGTAGACATTTTATCATCCATTACTATGAAAACTCCTTCCATTCACATCACACTCCCTCTCTTCCCTTTCCAATGCCCCCTCCCCCACACACAAACACACACACACACACTCTACCATGGGTCATCTTTAGACTTACGAACCTGAGTCACGTGCCACTATACCATAGATTCACTGCACCGATTTCACGTTCCGATTGCGTGGCATTGCGACGTAACTTCAAATTTTCCGAACCCGGCAGAGCAGTAAAGCTGGCTGAGAATTCTGCAAACGTATGTGTGAGACTGTACATCAAAGCCAGGCAAACATTACTTGAAATGTGAGAAAAATGAGAAGAAACACCTATCATGCGTTTAACCCCTTCACACCTAGTTCTTTCCTTTACTATAGAAAATTGTCTGTTGTCGAGCCATAAAATTACGAGAAGTAACTGAATATACCAAATTAGTTAGTCATCAAGAATACTAAACAGGTCATATCTATAAAATATTGCTAATAGTCACTAAAAATTGTCTATTGGTACCCAAATTACAATGGAAATTACGTTCTGGGTCTCAAGGGGTTTAAGAACGCATGCGAGTATTCTATCAGGTCGATGGTCTTTTTGCCACGTCGATCGAGGATGAATGACCGAGGAGGGAAAGGAAAATTTGAAGGGAAGCGAGGAAGGGGATAAAAGGTAGTGTGTGTATGTATTAAACGACATGTGGTGAGGGAAAGAGTTATTGCTTCACAGAAATGCTGAAGTGATACAAAAATAAAAAGAAGTAACAAAATTTGGAGAAAGGGGAATATGGTGGAGAGAGATTAAAGGAGACAATGCAAGAGTGGCACTAACTGACGGAAGCCTAAGATTAATGAGGCATTCATCGTATTCGGTATCTACACAAAGGTCACAGATCATTACACTTGAATGATCTTTAACGAGAATAGACTAAAGTGTAATGCAGAATGATAGGATAGTGAGTAAGGTGATAATACTGAAGATAAGAGAGAGAGAGAGAGAGAGAGAGAGAGAGAGAGAGAGAGAGAGAGAGAGAGAGAGAGAGAGAGAGAGAGAGAGAGAGAGAGAGAGAGAGAGAGAAAAAATGCCTGTCACAGTAGAAATCTGACTTCATTCATAGCCAGAATTGGTAACGATTATGATGTCGTAATTGGCGTGATGGAAATCAGGCTTCATTCACCCACCTGTACATACACAAGGCTCCTGGAGACTAATTACATGTTAATGAAAAATCTACTTAAAAAAGGATGAGGCTAATGAGAGGCAAATGAACTGGAATATAGAAAGAAAAAAATAATGACGGATACGGTTAGATTTAGAACAATGGGGAGAATAATCAAAGGGGTGACTGTACTAACATCAAAAAAAGGATGACACGATGTAAAATAGCGGAAAGGAATGGAAAGGAAGGAAGGTATTGGAATGGGAGGGAAGGAAGGTAGAAGATGGAAAGGGAAGATGAAGATGTTGGAATGAGAGGGATGAAAGGTAGAAGATGGAAAGGGAGGAAGGTAGATGATGGAAAGGGAAGATGAAGGTGTTGGAATGGGAGGGAGGAATGGGAGGGAGGTAAGGAATGATGGGAAAGGAAGGGAGATATGTGGTCTGTCAACAAAAAGGGTACGTACAGTGGAGTGCGTCTAAATGATCTGTGAAATATGAGTGAAAAAGAGAAAGAGAGAGAGAGAGAGAGAGAGAGAGAGAGAGAGAGAGAGAGAGAGAGAGAGAGAGAGAGAGAGAGAGAGAGAGAGAGAGAGAGAGAGAGAGAGAGAGAGAGAGAGGAGGAGAGGAGAGAGGAGAGGAGGAGAGAGAGAGAGAGAGAGAGAGAGAGAGAGAGAGAGAGAGAGAGAGAGAGAGAGAGAGAGAGAGAGAGAGAGAGAGAGAGAGAGAGAGAGAGAGAGAGAGAGAGAGAGAGAGAGAATGAGTAATGAAGACACTCAAGAATGAAGGTGGGAAATGATGAGGTTACGATGGAAAAAATGAAGGAAGGTAATTAAGAAAGGTGCAATTCCGTGCTACCCATCGCGTGAGCATTTACAAGACGAGAGATTTATGAAACAACACATTTACGAGGCAGCCCATTTACCGCACGCACTGCACCTTTACCTGACAACATCTAGTATCCTTCTTGAACCAATGAACACATCAAAACAACGGAAAGATAAAATAATAATAATGGAGCTAGAGAGACAACCAGTCTTACCACGCATACAGAAGACATTTTTAGCTGATTTTGAACACTTACTGCCTTAACATATCTACCTTTTAAGCTATATGTATGATCACTAACTGTTTAAATTTAAAAAAAAAAAAAAAAAATACCAATAACACAACATATTATAGACAAAGAAAAGACTATATGACAACTAACAAGCGTGTAAACAGACAAATACACGACTTAATGATTATGTTACGATACATTAGACCAGGCAAGGGAGGAGGGAGGGAAGAAGAATAGGTGATAAAGACATCAACAAATCAGGTAACAAGAGGCAGGTAAGTATTGACCAGGGTTAAGGGTACGGCGGAGGGCGGGAAATGGAGTTAGAAAACGGGAAGAGGGTAACGCGGAGGACGAAGATAGGGGCCCGAGGGATATATGAGGACGCGCCTCTCGTATGTATCACGCGTTTATCTCTACAACAAGAAGGTCCCTCCTATATCTATCAGGGCTTCTACCCAGCGTATACCCAAGTGGACCTCTTGGAAGAACCTCCTTATCTGTAATACCATCGCATCCACGTCGCCGTCCTGTCTCTTCCTCATTCTCTTTATATAATGTCTTCTTTACTCTACCTTCTTCTCCCTTCCACCTCCTCTCCTCCTCCTCATTCTCTTTATATAATGTCTTCTTTACTCTACCTTCTTCTCCCTTCCACCTTCTCTCCTCCTCTTTCTCTTTATATAATGTCTTCTTTACTCTACCTTCTTCTCCCTTCCACCTTCTCTCCTCCTCCTCTTTCTCTTTATATAATGTCTTCTTTACTCTACCTTCTTCTCCCTTCCACCTTCTCTCCTCCTCCTCTTTCTCTTTATAAAATGTCTTCTTTACTCTACCTTCTTCTCCCTTCCACCTCCTCTCCTCCTCCTCTTTCTCTTTATATAATGTCTTCTTTACTCTACCTTCTTCTCCCTTCCACCTCCTCTCCTCCTCCTCTTTCTCTTTATATAATGTCTTCTTTATTCCGCCTTCTTCTCCCCTCCAGTTTCTCCTTCCTCCTCCTCGATCCAGGCGTTGAAACGAAGGGGTACACACATACACAACACCCCACACACACACACACACACACACACACACACACACACACACACACACACACACATACACACATACACACACACACACACCATAACTAACCAAAACTAAAACTAAAATACGTCTATGACTGCAAATAAA
The DNA here is from genome assembly GCA_016584305.1 of Chionoecetes opilio. Taxonomy (NCBI): domain Eukaryota; kingdom Metazoa; phylum Arthropoda; class Malacostraca; order Decapoda; family Majidae; genus Chionoecetes; species Chionoecetes opilio. The sequence continues at coordinate 264,952 of JACEEZ010018587.1, forward strand.
ATGGAACAAAAAACATTCTTTTTCAGGCTTCTCTTGCAGACTAAAAGAATAATAAAAGGGGAAGTTCTTAGGAAACATTCGTCCAATACGTTTCCACTTTCACAGTTCCCATTAGTTCCATTAATACCGCTTTCAGCCTCGCTTTAACATTTCCTGCCAGACCCCAAAATAATCCTGCGTTATAGAAGTGGTAGCCTTCTATAGAGGTAGGTAGTGGTAGTGGTATATCTAGTGCACTGAAAGCAACTCATGCCACATTGTTTTGCAAAGTCAGCAGGTGAATAGGGAAATGCTTCGTTAGGGGGACACTTAGATTTGTGTCGGTGCGATGGCAAACAATGATTCATATTTTTTGTTGTTTCTTGTTTATATAGAATAGGAGCCCGGCTTAGGCTTAATTAAAGTGTGTGTGTGTGTGTGTGTGTGTGTGTGTGTGTGTGTGTGTGTGTGTGTGTGTGTGTGTGTGTGTGTGTGTGTGTGTGTGTGTGTGTGTGTGTGTGTGTGTGTGTGTGTGTGTGTGTGTGTGTGTGTGTGTGTGTGTGTGTGTGTGTGTGTGTGTGTGTGTGTGTGTGTGTGTGTGTGTGTGTGTGTGTGTGTGTGTGTGTGTGTGTGTGTGTATTCGACTGGTTCCATTGATGTGTTCATAATTAAGAGGTAAAGTGTCGTTACAAGATCATACATTTTCAAGGCAGGTATTGTACACAGCGGACACGTGTCCCTCTAAATATTTGATCAATGTAAATCCATAAATATTTATCATTCTTTTTTTCATATCCTTACGAGTTAAACAACATTGTATTCAAGAGCTCATTTTTTTGCTTCATCGTATATTTATATTGTAACATTCCATTAACCTTGTAGTACTTGGCATAGTCCAGTGCATATATATTCCTATTTACTTTTTTTCACAACCACTCCCTCGCCTCACACTCTCTGTTCGAACCACAACATCAATTCACTGAAATATCCATTAATATTATTTTTTCAAACCTCAGCAGTTTCCAGTTTTCCCTCCATTTTCCCCCCTCACACACACACACACACACACACACACACACACACACACACCTCTTAAAAAAGAATTGTAACACAGACTGCATTAAATAACTTTGGTACCGATCTCTCACAGGTGAATTGGGCTGACGTATTACAGTCAAACTGTCCCAATCTATATTAATAAAAGCGAAAGTGTGTCTGTCTGTCTGTGTGTGTGTGTGTGTGTGTGTGGTATAGGTTCCGCCCCCCGTGGCGCAAACACCTCATATGGCACATTTTTGGAATCAGGTTGACCAGGGGAAGGTCATAAGCCCACTTATGAGATGATCCGATCACTTTTTTTTTTCTTTTTTTTAGCAGCCTATTAGCGAGAATTGTGAAAAAAAAAGTAGGTTGCGAGAATTGAGGAAGCCTTGATGTAGGGTGATGGGTAATGGGTGAGTGAATGGTTGGGGTGATGGGTAATGGGTGTGGGGTGATGGGTGAGTGAATGGGTGGGGGGGGGGTGATGGGTTGGGGGTGATGGGTGATGGGTGAGGGAATAGGTGGGGGGTGATGGGTAATCTATAATAATATAAGCAAAAGTGTGTCTCTCTGTCTGTCTGTCTGTCTGTCTGTGTGTGTGTTGTGTGTGGTGTGTGGTGTGTTGTGTGTGTGTGGTGTGTGTGTGTGTGTGTCTGGTATAGGTTCCGCCCCCGTGGCGCAATCAACTCATATGGCACATTTTGGAACCGGGTTGACCAGGGGAAGGTTTTAAGCCAATTATGAGATGATCCGATCATTTTTTATTATTTTTTTTTGGGCAGCCTATCTTATTATCTATCTATATTAATAAAAGCGAAAGTGTGTCTGTCTGTCTGTGTGTGTTGTGTGGTGGATAGGTCCGCCCCCGTGTGCGGCAAATCAGTCATTGGCACATTTTTGGGATCAGGTTGAGGGGAAGGTCATAAGCCCATTATGAGATGATCGGTCACTTTTTTTTTTTTGTTTTTTTTTACATATTAGCAGAATTGTGACACAAAAGTTAGGTCTGCGAGAATTGAGGAAGTTGATGTGGGTGTGGTATGGATGGTGAATGGGTGGGGTGTGGGTAATGGGTGTGGGTTGCACGGTGGTGAATGGTGGGGGGGGTTATGGGTTCGGGTGATGGGTGATGGGGAGGAATTAGGTGGGGTGATGGGTATCTATAATAATATAAGCAAAATGTGTCTCTCTGTCCTGTCTTTTTCTGTCTGTTGTGTGTGAGTGTGTGTGTGTGTCTGTGTGTGTGTGTGTGTGGTGTGTGGTTGTGCGCTGTGTGGATGTTCGTGGCTGTGTTGGATAGGTGTGTGTGGTGTGTGTCTGGTATAGGTCCGCCACCTTTTTTTTTAATTTTTTTTGGCACATTTTTGGAAATCGAGTGACAGAAAGGTTTTAAGCCAATTATGAAGATGATCCGATGTTTATTATTATTTTTTTAGCAGCTATGTATGTTGTATGGTAAAATATAAGCTGAAAGTGTGTCTGTCTGTCGTGTGTGTGTGTGGGTGTGGTTAAGGTTCGGCCCGTGGCGCAAAACACCTCATATGGCACATTTTTGTTATCACGGTTGACCAGGTGGAAGGTCATAAGCCCACTATGGTGATCGATCATTTTTTGTTTTTTGTGTTTTTGCAGCCTGATTAGCGGAATTGTGAAAAAAAAAGTAGGTTGCGAGAATTGAGGAAGCCTTGATGTAGGGTGATGGGTAATGGATGAGTGAATGGGTGGGGTGATGGGTAATGGGTGTGGGGTGATGGGTGAGTGAATGGGTGGGGGGGGTGATGGGTTGGGGGTGATGGGTGATGGGTGAGGGAATAGGTGGGGGGTGATGGGTAATCTATAATAATATAAGCAAAAGTGTGTCTCTCTGTCTGTCTGTCTGTCTGTCTGTGTGTGTGTGTGTGTGTGTGTGTGTGTGTGTGTGTGTGTGTGTGTGTGTGTGTGTGTGTGTGTGTGTGTGTGTGTGTGTGTGTGTGTGTGTGTGTGTGTGTGTGTGTGTGTGTGTGTGTGTGTCTGGTATAGGTTCCGCCCCCCGTGGCGCAATCAACTCATATGGCACATTTTTGGAACCGAGTTGACCAGGGGAAGGTTTTAAGCCCAATTATGAGATGATCCGATCATTTTATTATTATTTTTTTTTAGCAGCCTATCTTATTATCTTTATCTATAATAATATAAGCGAAAGTGTGTCTGTCTGTCTGTGTGTGTGTGTGTGTGGTATAGGTTCCGCCCCCCGTGGCGCAAACACCTCATATGGCACATTTTTGGAATCAGGTTGACCAGGGGAAGGTCATAAGCCCACTTATGAGATGATCCGATCACTTTTTTTTTTTTTTTTTTTATAGCATTTTTTTTATATTAGCGAGAATTGTGAAAAAAAGTGGGTTGCGAGAATTGAGGAAACCTTGATGTAGGGTGATGGGTAATGGGTGAGTGAATGGGTGGGGTGATGGGTAATGGGTGTGGGGTGATGGGTGACTGAATGGGTGGGGGGTGATGGGTTTGGGGTGATGGGTGATGGGTGAGGGAATAGGTGGGGGTGATGGGTAATGGGTGAGTGAATGGGTGTGTGGTGATGGGTAATGGGTGAGTGAAGGGGTGGGGGGTGATGGGTAATGGGTGAGTGAATGGGTGGGGGGTGATGGGTAATGGGTGAGTGAATGGGTGTGTGGTGATGGGTAATGGGTGAGTGAATGGGTGGGGGGTGATGGGTAATGGGTGAGTGAATGGGTGGGGGTGATGGGTAATGGGTGAGTGAATGGGTGGGGGGTGATGGGTAATGGGTGAGTGAATGGGTGGGGGGTGATGGGTAATGGGTGAGTGAATGGGTGGGGGGAATACATACATTTCTACATCCATGATTTCAGGAAAGTTAGAAGGGGCTATCTGGAGAGTCCAGTTTGGTGGGCCGAAGGCCACCAAACACAGGTGGTGGGCCGAAGGCCCACCAATAGCCCTCCGCAGGAGCTAGCCAAAAAGTCCGCCCGGAGGGCGGCTTTGCGGCTAGTGAAGCATATAATGCATTTTTCTAAATTCGACAGCTTGTTTAAAAAAACATTTTCCAGAAAGAAGAATTTGTAAATAATAAAAAGGAACGAAGCCCATACATTACATTAGCATTAAGAAACAGTATTTAAAGAAAAACACAGACTAGAGAGACTTTCACATAAATGGCCTTTAACATTCAAGGAACAGTATAAGCAATATAGAAATAAGCTGACAACAATTCTAAGAACAGCAAAAAAAACTATTACAAAAAACAATTAAAAGACAACCAAGGAAATCCAAAATCTCACTGGAAACTATTAACTCTATACTTGGTAAAAATTCCACCATAACAAAAAAACAAAAAAAATCGAACTAAAAACCATTGTGCCTGAAATGTCAAATAAATTTAACGTCACTTCCTAAAAAGAGATGAGAACCAAAATATACTTGATGGAAATCACCTTGATTACTTAATCAATTCTCCTGCGTATTCTATGTATTTACCTCCTTTAAGCCCCACTGAAAACTGAAAGATATCTACAAGCCCTTAAAACTAGCACACCCGGAATTGACGATGTGTCACCAAGAATATTAAAAAACACACATCAACTTTATTGTCAACCCCACTGACTCGCATAATCAACCTCTCATTAAGAACAGGAATTTTCCCCGACAGACTAAAAAAGGCAAAGTGATTCCAATATACAAATCGGGCAGTAATAATGACATTAACAATTATCGCCCCATTTCCATACTACCAGCTTTCAGCAAAATATTCGAAAAAGTCATTGCAACCGTTTGATTAATTACTTAGAAAATAATCAATTACTTTCTAAATACCAACATGGTTTCGGGCATACCATTCAACAGTCAGGAATAATACAATTCACAAATAGTGTCTACAAGTACTTGGAAAAAAACCATCATGTAGTCGGGCTATTCTCGACTTATCAAAGGCCTTTGACTCTTTAAACCATCGTATATTGCGGGATAAACTTGAACATAATGGCATTAGAGGTGTACCACTGCAACTTTTGAAAGCTATTTAAGCAATAGGTCACAGTTAGTGTATTGTAATGGTAATTATTCTTCTTCAAAAAAACTATAACCACAGGAGTACCACAAGGATCTATTCTAGGGACCATTACTTTTTCTTGTTTACATAAATGATATTGCAAATGCTAGTTCCAAGTTCAAATATACTATATATGCTGATGATACCAACTTGCTATTAGCGGATAAGGATATACTAAATTTACACAGAAGTTTAACTATAGAACTAGAATTAATTAATCAATGGATAAAAACTAACAAATTAAAAACTTAATACTTCCAAAAACTAAACTATATCCTCTTTCAAAATCGTTCCTTAAACAATCATCTCCCTCCACTGTTCTTAGAGGGTGAAATTATTAAAAAGTGTAACTCACACAAAATTCCTTGGGGTCCATATAGATGAAATTTGAATTGGAGCTTGCAGATAAATTATGTATATTCCAAACTATCCCGAATGTGTGGCATATTATATAAGGTACGTAATCACCTCACAATCGAAGCTATGATCAGTATATACTACACGTTGTGTTACCCTCACTTATATATTGTGTGTCAGTATGGGCATTACTTGGCCCTCCTTCATTACCAAATTAAAAATTGCACAAAACAAAATTTTGAGATGTATATTTCATTTAGGTAAATTTGATTCTACAGCCAATATATTTTCAGAACACAAGCTTCTAAATTTTTACTCTATCCATAAATGCTTTCTTCTACTATACATTTTTAAAAGTATTACAAATAGAAAGGGAACTTCCATTTTTAACTTACAAGAAACCATTCACAGCACTAGAAATAATAATGTTAATTTAGTTTGTCCGCCATATCGAACAACGCTCTTCAGGAACAGCATCTTTTATTTTGGTCCTCAATTATGGAATACTTTACCAACTGACTTGAAAACTCTGTGTAATTCGGGTAGTATTCCTCAATTCAAATATAAAATAAAAAAATATCTATTCACGCAACAAAATTTGTAGAAATACCACTCAATAAATAATGTAGATAGTGTCAAAGTTCATGAATCTGTTTTTCTCTCTTGTATACTGATGTATACTATAATGTATATTTGATGCTCCTCAGCTAAATTGTTTTTTTTTTTTAATAGAAATATATCTGTCAAGGAGCCTTGGCTCGACAGATTCATTCCAAAATTTATTTAAATTGTTATGTATATATGTATATAATTGCTATGGAAATAAAACTTACTTACTTACTTACTTACTTACACACACACACACACTTATATGGCAACACTACAGCACCTAAACACACTCGTACTCCTTCCTTACTCTTCATCCTGCGGACACATGAAGCACTGACAACACTGGCCACTTAGCAAGAATCAGATCCACCAGGGAGAGAAGCAAGGTCACTCTTACACCTCGCTCCCTCAACCTCCTTAGCCTATGGCTTTTATACCCCTCTTCACACTTTCTTTTCTCCCTATTTTTCCGTCCACCGCCTCTCCACCCCCCGCCGCCTCTCCCTCCCAACCCTGCCAGTTTGAGAGGCATAGGCTTGGCTGCATTTAGTGGCTCTATATGGTGATTCGTGTACCCAACTTAGAACACGACAAGTGGAATAAGTAGGTAGATTGATTTCTTCTGGACATGCAAAGACGCGCGCCTGCACAAACACACACATTCTTTCAAAATATTTACTATAAATCAAAGAGTTTGGCACGCAAATAAAAATGTGCGTACACATGCACACACGCACAAATAATACCCACACACGCAAGCTCACATGAACGCACGCTAAAACCTACCTCTACTACTATAAGCTCTACAACACTCACAGTATTCAAAGTTATGTTGAATTCTTGAAAGCATTTAAAGTGAATAGTAAATACTGTAAGTAAGTAAATACAAATACATGGGAGGGGAGGCGGTAGCGGAGTGGTTAGGGTCTCCGACTGGCGTTCTCGGTGACCCGAGTTCGATCCCCAAAGAAACCCAAAACCTTTCTGCACCGTCAAGTGGCCTAATGAACACCCACATGCCCTGCCCATAACTCTACCTTCGATTGCGAGTGCACAGGGGGGCGGCATGAGCCTCTAATCACAGGCGTCACTATAAGAATCCTGCCTGCGCCACCACGGGCGAGGGCCAACCATCACATCAGCCCTCAAGTGAACCTCCAGTCCATCTGAGCCCTGGGTCACCACTGTCTACAGGCGCTATAGGCACAACATGTAAAAATAAAAAAGTAAAAAACATACACTTTTTCGTTACAATGGCTTTCATCGCATTTCTCCTGTGATAACTCCTTCACTCTACAAGGTTTGAGCACAAAACAAGTCCTTACAACAAATATTAGTGTGTTACATACGAGGCAAACCAGAATATGCCGTTCCGTGTTACTAATTTTTATTTTCGGAATTCATAACTTTCCACCAACACAAAAACCTAATCAGATGTTAACTGATTGTACCTAAATGAACATACATCAGTATTATCCAAGCATTAACTACGCTGCTGCAGTCACAACAACCACAACAGTAGCAACGAAAACAATAACAACTACTACTATTGCTGCTTCTATTACTATTACTACTACTACACTGTTACTACACATGCAAAACTACCATTGAAAACACAAACAAAGCTCGTGTGTATGTGTGTGCGTGTGCGTGTGTGTGCGTGTGCGTGTGCGTGTGTGTGTGTGTGTGTGTGTGTGTGTGTGTTTTGTGTTGTGAAGGGATTCCTGTTTCGTAGACCTGCTGCTTAAAATTCATGGAAAATCAGAACAGACATTACAGGAGCTCCGGCTTTCTGTCATGCAGGAGGAGGAGGAGGAGGAGGAGGAGGAGGAGGAGGAGGAGGAGGAGGAGGAGGAGGAGGAGGAGGGAGGAGGAGGGAGGAGGAGGAGGAGGAGGAGGAGGAAGAAAATGGATACAACAAATTTATATGGGAAGGTATGTGGAGGGGAAAATGGAGAAAAGAAAAAAGAAAATGCACAACATAATTTAACAGCAAACAACGAAAAACCTGCCCAGTCCAATAAGTAAGACTAGAAAATCTTCGTTATTGGGTATAATTTGGACCATATTCTACCTACCCCTGTGAAAGAATTTTTTTTAAAGGTAAAAAAAAAAAAAGACAGAATACAGTGAGTGAAAGAGCAGTTAAAAAGCGTCCAGATATATAGAAAATACATTGAATACAAAGCAAGCGCTACAGTAAAGGAAACATTTCGTTAGAATAGTAAATACATCAGCGAGTTGGTTAGCGTCGCCCCTCCGCCTATTGCCCGTCAATGAACATTTGAACACACTTAAAAGTCCACCTAATTGCAATTAATTCACGAAACGTTATTTTCTTTAGGACAAAAAAGTGCACCGTGTTTTGCTATGCTATGAATGAGCAACGTAATTAACAAACCTTGATGGTAGGACCTTTCTTTGTGTGTGTGTGTGTGTGTGTGTGTGGTGTGGTGTGTGTGTGTGTGTGTGTGTGTGTGTGTGTGTGTGTGTTGTGTGTGTGTGTGTGTGTGTGTGTACTGGTGTGTGTGTGTGTGTGTTGTGTGTGTGTGTGTGTGTGTGTGTGTGGTGTGTGTGTGTGTGTGTGTGTTGTGTGTGTGTGTGTGTTTGTGTGTGTGTGTGTGCTGTGTGGTGTGTGTGTGTGTGTGTGTGTGTGTGTGTGTGTGTTGTGTGTGTGTGTGACTGTGTGTGTGTGTGTGTGTGTGTGTGTGTGTGTGTGTGTCTGTGTTGTCTGTGTCTGTGTGTGTGTGTGTGTGTGTGACTGTGTGTGTGGTGTGTTTGTGCTGTGTTGTGTGTGTGTGTGTGTGTGTGTGTGGTGTGTGTGTGTGTGTGTGTGAAAGGAGACACACACACACACACACACACACACACACACACACACACACACACACACATACACACACACACACACACCAACATACAGACGTAGGTGAATAACATGATCTAAAACTTTTCCAATCCAAATACAAATATACGAAGACTAGATTAGGTGCGTTGGTATTCATGGTGGTATAATAGTGTGTGGTGTTTGTTGGCCATCCAGCATTGTGTAAACATGAGTGTGTCTGGGTGCGTTACGGCTCACACCCAGCACCGTACTACCTTTGTCTTTCATACCCAAACTTTCACAGCTTTGATAATTTAGGAAAATGAATTAAGAAAACATTTTAGTGCCTTTCCCCTTTGAGTCTTTTCTTAATATTTTTCTTTGTTTGTTTGTTTTCTTTCGTACCTTTGTCTGTAATACTCAAACCTTCACAGTTTTAAAAATTGAGGAAAATGAACTAGGGATACATTTTAGTGCCTTTCCCCTTTAAGTCTTTTCTTCAGACTTTTTATTTGCTTCTTTTTCATGTCAATCAACGTTTACATCTTACATCCCCTCTCAAAAATGTCATTATCACCTAATTCCCTCCACCTCAGAAGCAGGTTTGGGGTAGTAATGTTATGGTGGAGCTCTGATGCGCCATGAGCAGCCACCACCGTGCGTCTGTCACTAATGACTGGTGATTAGCACGCAAAAACTATAACAGTATTTTTTCTCATAATTATTACCATTGTACCTTTTATGTTCAACCGATATAATAATACGCTGTGCAATTAGTTAATCAAGTTACGCTGTAAAATCTTCCAACATATTGTTCTAAATCAGTCTCTAAATAAAACCAATTATAATATTTTCATATTATTTTCATTTCAAAATGTGAAAACCTTACTTTACTACCTTACGAGCGCTGTCCTACACATCAACAATGACGCATCACAACAAACCTGTTCTGGGTAAGTTTATCGACACGCAATGACACACACACTTCTCAATTACCTCCCATTTTCTTTTCATGATCCGAGGAGAGGAAATCCATGCGGCGCACAGAGGAGGGTCGCCATTTGTTATTGACGGCAAAAATGGACGACCTTTGTTGAATGACAGCTGTTACACAAATGTTTTCCCTGTGAATCTAATACTCTTTGTGCCTGGACGATAACAACACAGCGTCAACCTCAAGCAAGCAAAGGAAGACGTTAAAAATGCTAGATAAAAAGGAATGTGTTGTGCCTGCCTGTCTGTGCCCGGCCAGCAACACCCTGCACCTGGTGGCTCGCCGTGGTTTTTATAGGTTTTTATAAGTTTATTAAAGAAAAGGGCGGGGGGAGATTACAGAGAAGGGGGAGGGTGCTCTGAAACACCACTTTGCTTGGACTTAACTTTATTTTGACATGTTTAGTATCATTTCCGTATCATGACACTAAATGTCTACCATGATGATGATTGTTTAGAATCATGGGCGTATGAGTATTTAAATTCCTTATTTGCTGATGTAAAGATATATTGCTATTGATATTTACAGCGTACGTTGTTTATCACACACACACACACACACACACACACACACACACACACACACACACACACACACACACACACACACACACACACACACACACACACACACACACACACACACACACACACACACACACACACACACACACACACACACCTTAGATAATTCACCCAATATCTCTCTATCAAACGAAAAATATGATCAGATTAATAAACTACGAGAAAAATTATCGCCTGTCCAATTTTCCGATGAGCCCAGCCAGCCAAACTCCCTCCAACCCACCTCACCCTTCGAACCCACCATACCCACCACCCCTGCCTATACCTGCTGCCCACATATCCTCCCTCCCCTACCCATCACAACCACCATCTGCTTCCCCTATAAATTAACCCATCATTCCCCTCGTCATCACCACTACATGTTTCATCACCAATACATCGTCACCACCAAGATTAAGTGTGTCACCGCCGCCAGTAAAACCACAAAACCTATAAGAACACCACAACCCAAACAATCATCAACACCAACACCACAAAAATCCATGAACTTCATTAATATTAGTTGCTATTCCTCCAAACTATCATTCCCCTAATTTTCCTTCCTCGTTTCCATCCACCATTTCTCCATTCTAGTTAACGCTATCGAACTATTTGATCTTGCATACCAACCTATTGTTCTATCTGCACTAATGGATGTTGCTATTTCTACAAACTTTCCTTCTAATTTTCCTACCTTGTTTCCATCCACCATTTCTCTATTCTAGTTAACGCTATCGAACTTTCTTATCTTGTCTACCCAACCTCTTGTTATGTCTGCCTTGCCTCTGCTTCCCTTCCTCGGGTGGCCTCGCTGTCACCCTAACTGTCCATCTATTGTCCTTTCTACGCATAACACGACCTGCCCACGTCCATTTTTCTTCATAATGGTGACAAGGATACAGTCAGGTTAAATTTGTTCCCTACATCGTGACCATCTTTTCCTGTTACGTTTACATTTACGTTACTCTACATACCTCCGAGTCTTGCTAAATTTACGTTTCAAAGCCGTTCAGTCTCTTTGGTTCATCGTAAGTTAGCCCATCGTAAGTTAGGAATAGTATAATGCACTGATTGTATAGCCTTTCTCTTCAAACAAAAGGGAAAACTATTTGTCATGGTGTTTTTGTAGAATGAACACGTCATCTTCCAACGTATATCTGCGTCTGTTCTTCCTTTGATCTACCACCACCACCACCACCACCACCACCACCACCATCGCCGCCACCACCACCACCACCACCACCACCACCACCAATAATATCAATGACAATAAAATCAACACACACACACACACACACACACACACACACATACATACATACATACATACATACATACATACATACACATACTACACACACACACACACACACACACACACACACACACACACACACACACACACACACAAAAAAAAAAAAAAAAACACACATACATATCTTTACGTACTTACATCGCCCAACCACACAATATTCCTCATGCAACTAAGACGTAAATTTTCACGTTTTTCTTTGCATAAGTATAATAACTGAAAATTAAAGTAGCAAGAGTCGATATACAGCGAATATTTTTTTGTCCTTCATTGAAACTGGGACGCATAATTCAGTCCATTAATTAAAAAATGCAACTTATATTTTATGAACTAATCTCGGTCACAGAAATATGAGTCAGAAAATATACATTATACAGGAACCAGATTTTGTAGCAACACGGCTCAAAATATAATACAATATCAATATGAACTTAAAACGAAAAGAAATAGTATAAAATAGAAATGAATGAAGGCATAAAGCAACGCCAAAGAGACTACGAAAATTCAGTCAACACTTTATATGAAAATATAGAAATAGTGTCATGTTTTGATAGTGTAAACTGTTAAACCATGGACTAACTCAACAACACAAGGACGTGCAATCGTGCATGAGAGAGAGAGAGAGAGAGAGAGAGAGAGAGAGAGAGAGAGAGAGAGAGAGAGAGAGAGAGAGAGAGAGAGAGAGAGAGAGAGAGAGAGAGAGAGAGAGAGCGAGAGAGAGTGTGTTCCTTATTTGCGTGCTCTCTTTCTACGCGCGCCAGGTGCACGTGGGCCGTGATGGCTGATGGGGTGGGTGTGTACAGGATCGCCCTAAAGAATTATTTGTTTTTCTTTCCCTTGACATACATGAATCATTTTCGGGTGAAGCTCTAAACTTATTACACTTTGTACCATTTGTCAAGTACTAATCTGCCGTTAACTTATTGTTCGTACCCAAAACACATGAAAATAAGAATATAATTATTTTTATGAGAAATTAGATATGTAATTGTATTTTGTGGACTGTTGCGGTACCGAGGGAACGCTGTGCTGTTTGACATTCCTCGAATCTTTTGAGTCTATGAAGAGAAACATAGCGGCAATGTGAGGCAAAACGGAGGTAAAAGAAAATTTATAAAATGAAATGTAGGAAAGACAGAATTCAATGTTCAATACATTTCTATGAATGAAACTTTACATCGGAGGAAAGAATTATAATACTGAGCTAGATATAAATTAAGCTTACATGAGTAACGATAATAGTTAAATGGGAAGAAAAATGTAATATTCGACATGTGGTGAAATAATTATTCACGAGGCAAACCCGAAGATAAAATATGTTAATTACACAGACTCAGGATACAATCTGGCTCACCTACCAGAATACAATTATGGACTGCCATAGGAACTCATGGCAGGATTTCTACGATCTGTTAACCTTGGCACGAGAAAATGTAAATAATCTATCACATAATAACGGCACAATACTTCACGAATACTATAATAATAACGAATAGAATACTATAATAATAACGAATAGAATACTATAATAATAACGAATAGAATACTATAATAATAACGAATAGAATACTATAATAATAACGAATAGAATACTATAATAATAACGAATAGAATACTATAATAATAACGAATAGAATACTATAATAATAACGAATAGAATACTATAATAATAACGAATAGAATACTATAATAATAACGAATAGAATACTATAATAATAACGAATAGAATACTATAATAATAACGAATAGAATACTATAATAATAACGAAGAAACTTAATAAAACGAATAGAATACTATAATAATAACGAATAGATACTATAATAAAACGATAGAATACTATAATAATAACGAATAGAATACTATAATAATAACGAATAGAATACTATAATAATAACGAATAGACTACTATAATAATAACGAATAGAATACTATAATAATAACGAATAGAATACTATAATAATAACGAATAGAATACTATAATAATAACGAATAGAATACTATTATAATAACGAATAGAATACTATAATAATAACGAATAGAATACTATAATAATAACGAATAGAATACTATATTAATAACGAATAGAATACTATAATAATAACGAATAGAATACTATAATAATAACGAATAGAATACTATAATAATAACGAATAGACTACTATAATAATAACGAATAGAATACTATATTAATAACGAATAGAATACTATATTAATAACGTAACAGCTAACCAGTTAATCTGAATTAGCATACCTGTAAAACGGTCAAGGGATAAAAGCAAAGTTTTCTCTCACACTTTTATGAAGTAGCGGAAATAAAAGGGCTTTGATTAGAGGCTGCATAAACTAATACGAGGCAAATTATTTCGTTGAATATTGGAACGCAAATTAATGAAAATGTAATAAAAATAGCGAGTAAATCCAGTGAATGTGTGTGTGTTTTCATATATTCACAAATTTATCTATTAATTTATTCATTACTTTATGCATTCATACCTACATTTATATACTTATTTATCATGTTATTGTAAACTTAATGAACAAAATCAAGGCCACTCCAATCCTCTCCCTGGCCTTGTTCTATAATCACGCCGTTTGTTTCCACGTATCACTACCATTATTCCCTCATGTCTGTATATTATGGGGGGTTTTCCTGTATGTCTTCGGGTGAGAACAAAGTTAATTATTATTATTATCATTATTATTATTATTATTCGTGCCCCGTCGTGTGCGTGGCGGTCGCGTGGCCACGACAGAAGGCAAATTTAGCGTGGCGGGTTGGCAGGGCTGCTCAGCGTGTCCGCGTCTCACTTATGCTGCATTATTATCGTGTGTGCCGCCACCACCGCCGCGCCTCGCATGATCAACACTCCTTCCCGTAACACCAGCCCTCCCTTGCCTCAGTGTTTACCTTGGGCAAAGCATATATTTACTGGATTGAAATATCTGGTGCTGTTGACTGATCAATAATATCTCATTTACAGACTCACTTTTTACGTGTTTTGATACCTTAACACATTTTTCCTGCCACACATAACAAAAACACTTCCTAGTTCAAGCCAATTAAATTCTAACTTTTTTACTTTCACCCCTAATGTTGTCAATATCCTACCTCCACCACCTCTTCTACCCTTATGTCCCTTCTCCACATGTTGTAGTTAATTTCCTATACGGCACATGGAAGCCACGTGAGGACCACATAAAAGTGCAAACACGAGGGTCACTTTGAGGGCACTCAATCAAGTAACTGAATAAAGTTACTGAAATCAAGTAACTCAATCAAGTTACTGAAAATCAAGTAACTCTAGAATATAATAAACAAGAAATAAAAAAAGAAAGCTATACAAATACATAACCGAAAGGACTATAAAATGAGAACAAACAATTGAGTAGTTCCCAGTCGCGTCAAATTTCCCAACTGCATGGCATCGGTGACCATCTAACCCAATTCTAAGGAAAAAAAACAGGTCAGCCCTTCCCAGCACACTTACGTTCCGGCGGCATTGTAATGGGTATTTGGCCGTAAAGACGATGATAACTCTGGTGGCAATAACCGCCCGGGTGACTCAGGATATCGAGAAACCATCATTCCCTCCCCGGTGACCCCTCTGCAAATAGTGCCACGAGGACCCACAGGAAGGGAAGGGGAGGGGGATGAAGAAGAGTTGTGGATACGCGACCATCCATGATATAGCCAGCGAGACGCAGTTTTCCTTGAATGTTTGAAGGATATGTGTTATTTAACGTGTGTGTGTGTGTGTGTGTGTGTGTGTGTGTGTGTGTGTGTGTGTGTGTGTGGGTGTGTGGGTGGGGTGGGTGGGTGGGGTGGGGGTGGGTGGGTTGGGTGGGTGGGTGGGTGGGGTGGGTGGGTGGGTGGTGGGTGGTTGTGGGTGTGTGTGTGTGTGTGTGTGTTGTGTGTGTTGTGTGTGTGTGTGTGTGTGTGTGTGTGTGTGTGTGTGTGTGTGTGTGTGTGTGTGTGTGTGTGTGTGTGTGTGTGTGTGTGTGTGTGTGTGTGTGTGTGTGTATTGCGTAAGCTCATAAGTCTATAATAATATAAGCGAAAGTGTGTGTGTCTGTGTGTGTGTGTGTGTCCGCGATAGGTGCCGCCCCCAGTGCCCCAATCCCATCATATGGCACAGTTTTGGAACCGGGTCGACCAGGGGCACATTTTAAGCCCACTTATGAGATGATCCGATTACTTCTTCTTTTCTTTTTTTAATATTTTTAGTAGCCTATTAGCGAGAATTGTGAAAAAAAGTGGGTTGCGAGAATTGAGGAAACTTTGATGTAGGGTGATGGGTAATGGGTGAGTGAATGGGTGGGGTGATGGGTAATGGGTGTGGGGTGATGGGTGAGTGAATGGGTGGGGGGTGATGGGTTGGGGGTGATGGGTGATGGGTGAGGGAATAGGTGGGGGGTGATGGGTAATGGGTGAGTGAATGGGTGTGTGGTGATGGGTAATGGGTGAGTGAATGGGTGGGGGGTGATGGGTAATGGGTGAGTGAATGGGTGGGGGTGATGGGTAATGGGTGAGTGAATGGGTTGGGGGTGATGTGAATGGGTTGGCGTTAATACATACATTTCTACATCCATGATTTCAGGAAAGTTAGAAGGGGCTATCTGGAGAGTCTGTGTTTGGTGGGCCGAAGGCCCACCAAACACAGGTGGTGGGCCGAAGGCCCACCAATAGCCCTCCGCAGGAGCTAGCCAAAAAGTCCGCCCGGAGGGCGGCTTTGCGGCTAGTGCATTAATACGACTAGAATTGCTGCACTCCAGTATTTATTATGCTTTCAAAATCTGTGTCAGCCAGAAATCAACTTACTGATAAAATTTCTAAACATATGCTCGTACACACACTAAACCACAAACAAACACACACCCACACACACTAAAGCACACACACACACACACACACACACACACACACACACACACACACACATGCACACTTACTTTCTTTATTCACCAGTAACTAATGTCCTTATTGTTGTGCTGCCCACGTATACCGTACAATCACTTAGATATAAGCAGACGCTGCCCCGAGGCAATCTAACGGAACATAAAAACAACAACGCTCCGTCAATCACATCAGACTGACGCAACAGACAAATTAGTTGGAAAGTTTTGGCAGCACGCCCCTGTTGCGTGGAGGGTCCCGCCTTTAAATAAAACAGCGTAGAAGGCAAAGGCGACTATAAGAGAGAAAAAAAGCAAGAAACTAAGGAAGACGTAGGAGTAAGAGGACGAAAGCTGAAATCAAGGGCAAATAAAACTAAGAGAGTGAGGGTTTATGTGAGGAGGAAGGAGGCTCTGGGGACATTAAAAAGGCAAGTGAGGAATAAGTCTGAGGAATTGTAGCGACTGAAGTGAGGAAAATGCAGCTGAGTGTTTTGAGAGATGTGAAAATGACGGGTGGGAATGCAGGTTGGGCGAAGGGAAATGCAAAGTAAGTAATGTTGATATAAAGCGTGGGAGAAAGAGCTCAAGTGTGGAAGGAATGTACAGAAGATCAGATAAAGTTTATGAGTCACGGCCTAACGCAAATTTTGATAAAAACACCAGTAGAGAGAAATGTACAGTGGCTGGCAAGGCTCGAAAGTGATACACATACACTTGGCAATGATATCATCTAGGCTAAGGTTAAAATCAGTAATCATCACTTAATAGATTATAGAAAATATGATTCCCGCGAAGATAACCAACGCCCCTCGTCCCCCTTCTAAAAAACTTTCCCTGAATTCTAAATACACGAACCCCGCGATTCATTCTAGACCAATATAATGTAAACACTGAAAATTTCAAATACCGTCGACGTATCTAACTTCAAAGCAAAGCTAACACGAATATCAAATGCAGTCAAGCTATGAAAAACGGCCGCTGCTTCGTCATACTGGATACCGAGATAGCGTTGTGTGGCCTATCAAAACACGAGCTTATCGCTCTGCCACGCACACTACAAAGTTGAAATTCTTGAGACTGATGTAAATATATGAGTGATTTTTATCTATTCTTCTACACTTTACCACTGAATCGACTTGCCTGGTTAAATATACATCATTCATAAACAAGCACTAGCCAATTCACGCGCTTTCAACGTGTATACGGTTGTAAATATATGAATAATTTGTATCTATTGTTTTACACTTTACCATTGAATCGACTGCCCTGGTAAAATATACATAATTAATAAACAAACACTAATCAGTTCACATGGTTTCAAAGGTTCGTCTGAGCACACCTGACTGCACTTCTTCTAGACAAATATAAATACCAAAGCCAGTAGAATAGGCTTTAATAGGGAATATCTACTGCTACTATCTACCATCTACTACTAAATCTTCTGGACAAATATAAAAACAGAGGGAGAGTGAGTTCCCGCATTGTTAAGCAGCGCCGTGACATGCTCGCAGGTGTCCGTGAGATGCAGTGGTGAGGCGATGGCGCAAGACTTTAGGAGTTAAATGCTAATAATTATGATGCTACTCACAACTATTTTCAATGCGACCCTCCCGCACGCCCACACAGCCTGCATTGCGTGCCCGTACACCTAAACATTCTAAGCCCTCTGTACGCTACGTCTGAGTTGATATGTTCCGAAATCTAGCACGTATAAGCAATGACACGCATGTATTTAACTTGATTTTTCGTCCTTCACTTTTAACAATAACAAAAAAACGACGAGGTAAATATATAAATTAGAAAGAATAAAGTTTCAACATGTAGAGTTTCGCCTGCTTTTTTTCAGCATTTTCAGGGATGCCAGATTTTTCAGGGATCCTAACCACTTTCAAAGTTGGTTTGATTATTTATTGACCACGAACACGCTATTCAACATTCCACACGTGGAATTTGCTGGAAAAAAAATTGCATAGGATACGAACAATGAAAATAATTGAAGCTACCTGTAGTTCAAGAGTACGAATACGAAATACGAAATACGAATACGAAACAAAAGACTTTATAAGTTATTGTGGATCTTATAAAAAACACTAAGAAAAGGTTTGACTAACAAATATATATAATAAAATAAACATATACAAAAGGTCACTTAAATCAAAAACATGTGTGTTCTATAATTTTCTCCATGTGTTTTTAAGACTTTTATCCGCAAATCCTCTAATGTTTGAACGCCTGATCTTGTCTACAGTATTTCCCCCCTTGCTACATATCCCTATTCGATGATACACTCAAAACACGGCACTGACTGGCGACCCTTGCTTGAACACTGTGACTTAGTTATTCTTCTTGGCGTTGATGAATAGCACGTACGTATGTGTTCTTTAAGTAACAAATGACTGATGCGGAAAAAAAGGACTGCGATGGAATGTTTGCTTGCGTGTTGCTTGTGTGTGTGTGTGTGTGTGTGTGTGTGTGTGTGTGTGTGTGTGTGTGTGTGTGTGTGTGTGTGTGTGTGTGTGTGTGTGTGTGTGTGTGTGTGTGTGTGTGTGTGTATTCATCTAGTTGTATTCATCTAGTTGTATTTTACAGGGCCTGAGCAACGCTCGTATGGCCCCGTCTCCATCTCAACATTTATTTTATCATTCATCCTTAGTGTTTTTAGTGTTGGCCGAAGCCACCACCCCGGGAGGGGGGTCCCAAACCCCCGGCTAACACCCGGTACCCATTCACTGCTGGGTGGACAGGGGCTCGGGTTTTAAGAAGACAGCCCGTCTGTCTTCGCTCCGCCCGGGAATCGAACTCGGGACTTCTCGGTTGTGAGCCGAGCGTCCTAACCCTTACACTACGGAGTCCCCCCTCCCGTGTATGTGTGTGTGTGTGTGTGTGTGTGTGTGTGTGTGTGTGTGTGTATGTGTGTGTGTGTGTGAGTGTGTGTGTGTGTGTGTGTGTGTGTGTGTGTTTGTGTATATATGTGTGTGTGCGTGTGCGTGTGCGTGTGCTTATACTATAGCATATACTAAAATTATGTGCCAATGTTAAATACAATGAAATGCTATATAGAGTACGCAAGTATACACATGGATAAATCAATATATATTAATGGTTACAATACGATGATGATGATAATAATAGTAATAAAATAATATAAATAATCACAATAAGGATAATAAATAAGTGGTACTGTACGATAAATAATGATAACAATGCGTGATGACAGGACCCAAACACGTAATCACACTATAACAGCAGCAATGAAGGATGCCAACATAACTCACTCCAAGAAATAGTATGTAGCTGCCCACTATGTAAGTCCATATACACTGTGGTTTTACGAACATTGATTCTATTAAAAACAGGTGATGAAGGCGACACGGGCTGGGAAGTGAGTACTTTATTCATGACTAGTTTCGCCTCTACTGGGCTTCTTCAGAGGAATGAAGAAACCCAATGAATGAATGAATGAAGGAAGAAAGAATTAATTTCCTCTGAAGAAGCCCAGTTAAGGCGAAACTATAGTCAGGAATAAAGTAC
>JACEEZ010018587.1:290121-300121 GCA_016584305.1 Chionoecetes opilio
ATTTTTTTTTTTTTTTGCAGTATCAATATAACACTGCATAACGATTCAAAAAAATGTCCTTGATGCTTAGACTGAGAAACTACATGAACTAACTTACAATTAACTTCCATTCGTGCATCTCTCAAAACCTCCATCAACATTCCATTATAAAAACAGTACTTAGACGTGAAAAAACAGTACTTAGACGTGAAAAAACAGTACTTAGACGTGAAAAAACAGTACTTAGGCGTGGAAAAACAGTACTTAGACGTGAAAAAACAGTACTTAGACGTGAAAAAACAGTACTTAGACGTGAAAAAACAGTACTTAGACGTGAAAAAACAGTACTTGGACGTGGAAAAACAGTACTTAGACGTGAAAAAACAGTACTTAGACGTGGAAAAAAACAGTACTTAGACGTGAAAAAAACAGTACTTAGACTTGGAAAAAAACAGTACTTAGACGTGGAAAAAACAGTACTTAGACGTGAAAAAACAGTACTTAGACGTGAAAAAACAGTACTTAGACGTGGAAAAAAAACAGTACTTAGACGTGGAAAAAAAACAGTACTTAGACGTGAAAAAAACAGTACTTAGACGTGGAAAAAAACAGTACTTAGACGTGGAAAAAATCAGTACTTAGACGTGAAAAAAACAGTACTTAGGCGTGGAAAAAAAACAGTACTTAGAAGTGGAAAAAAACAGTACTTAGACGAGAAAAAAACAGTACTTAGACGTGAAAAAAAACAGTACTTAGACGTGGAAAAAAAACAGTACTTAGAAGTGGAAAAAAACAGTACTTAGACGTAGAAAAAAACAGTACTTAGACGTGAAAAAAACAGTACTTAGACGTGAAAAAAACAGTACTTAGAAGTGGAAAAAAACAGTACTTAGACGTGGAAAAAAACAGTATTTAGACGTGAAAAAAACAGTACTTAGACGTGGAAAAAAACAGTACTTAGACGTGAAAAAAAACCAGTACTTAGACGTGGAAAAAAACAGTACTTAGACGTGGAAAAAAACATTACTTAGACGTGGAAAAAAAACATTACTTAGACGTGGAAAAAAACAGTACTTAGACGTGGAAAAAAACATTACTTAGACGTGGAAAAAAACAGTACTTAGACGTGGAAAAAAACAGTACTTAGACGTGGAAAAAACATTACTTGGACGTGGAAAAAAACAGTACTTAGACGTGGAAAAAAACATTACTTAGACGTGGAAAAAAACAGTACCTAGACGTGGAAAAAAACAGTACTTAGACGTGGAAAAAAACATTACTTAGACGTGGAAAAAAACAGTACCTATACGTGAAAAAAACATTACTTAGACGTGGAAAAAAACAGTAACCTCCATCAACGTACCATTATAAAAAGGTTTCTTGGGCTAATAATAGACACATGGAAAAAAATATCTACCGAGCAAACAACACAGGTCGCCAACAGACACACTTCCTTTACTAGCGAGCTTGTTTTCCACACCACATTGTTATTGATGATATTTACACTGGCGAGAAAAGGAATATTTATGTATCCTACCACTCTTAATGTATGTGTGTGTGTGTGTGTGTGTGTGTGTGTGTGTGTGTGTGTGTGTGTGTGTGTGTGTGTGTGTGTGTGTGTGTGTGTGTGTGTGTGTGTGTGTGTGTGTGTGTGTGTGTGTGTGTGTGTGTGTGTGTGTGTGTGTGTGTGTGTGTGTGTGTGTGTGTGTGTGTGTTAGTCTGGAATTACAGAGGAGAGATAGAGATCGTCTAGACCGTCCCATCGCACAGCCTTGTTATTTTCGAGCCCGGTAAACGTTCAATCCTAATTTGGAGCGAGACAACACCAGCCTCACACAAACAGGTGGAAAAGGAACAGAAAAAATAGGAGGATAAATAAGTGGAGGGAAGAATGACCCGCAAGCACTAGAAAAAAAAAAGGTCAAGAAGAGGAGGGCGTGGGGAAGGAGGAAGAGGGAGGAGGTAGAGAGGAGGAGGAGGAGGAGGGAGGAGGAGGAGGAGGAGGAGGAGGAGGAGGAGGAGGAGGAAGGGAGAGGAGGAGGAGGAGGAGGAGGAGGAGGAGGAGGAGGAGGAGGAGGAGGAGGAGGAGGAGGAGGAGGAGGAGGAGGAGGAGGAGGAGGAATGAGGAGAGGGAGGAGGAGGAGGAGGAGGAGGAGGAGGAGGAGGAGGAGGAGGAGGAGGAGGAGGAGGAGGAGGAGGAAGAGGAAGAGGAGGAGGAGGAGGAGGAGGAGGAGGAGGAGGAGGAGGAGGAGGAGGAGGAGGAGGAGGAGGAGGAGGAGGAGGAGGAAAAGGAAGAGGAAAAGGAAGAGGAAGAGGAAGAAGAAGAGGAAGAGGAAGAGGAAGAGGAGGAGGAGGAGGAGGAGGAGGAGGAGGAGGAGGAGGAGGAGGAGGATAGGAGGAGGAGAGAGGAGGAGTGGTGTTCGTCTAGCACTCGAGATGGATGACTCAATACAACACATGAATAGTTTTAACAGACTCTTAAATCAAGGAACCCAGAGTCAATTCGTCCACAGTTCGTTTATGTCATGAAATATACATAATAAACAAATGAGTGATACTATACTGATAACCTATTAATTACTTATTATACCATGTGATAAGCCGGCTCCTGCAAGACTATTTTCTTTTCATTGCGAGTGTGGATATAAGATTAAGTGAACGAGGAGGGCGAGGAGAGAAACATCAAATTAATGTTCTTATAGATAACTACAAGAAAAAATGTTTGTCCAATATGTCTTAAGAATTCAAGGAACTTTACTAACCACCTATAAAGAAAAAATATATAATAAGCACAAAGCATCAGTATCTTAAAACAAAAACTTGGACGCGTTGCCACACTCGTCCGCTCCGCCACAATAAACACCATTACCGTCATGTATGTTTGGATTAATTAACTTTATAGAAAACAATAACAGCTTCTTGATGACCTACTGAGACCACGACGACTGTGTGTGTGTGGGAGGGGGGGATCTATTTATGTTGTAATGTGTCTATATCACTTTCATTCGTTTATTTTGCTTGTCTGTTGTTATATATGCCTGCCTTACTTTCGTGTCTCCATGTTAATTTCAGAGCGTGGGAGATCGATCATATAAAAGAAAAATAATGGAGAGAGAGAGAGAGAGAGAGAGAGAGAGAGAGAGAGAGAGAGAGAGAGAGAGAGAGAGAGAGAGAGAGAGAGAGAGAGAGAGAGGAGCGAGAGAGAGAGAGAGAGAGAGAGAGAGAGAGAGAGAGAGAAGGAGAGAGAGAGAGAGAGAGAGAGAGAGAGAGAGGAGAGAGAGAGAGAGAGAGAGGAGAGAGAGAGGAGAGAGAGGAGAGAGAGAGAGAGAGAGAGAGAGAGAGAGAGAGTAATTTAGTGTTAATGTATTCATCTTCCTTAAGGGATACTGTATAACGGTAATAAAGGAGCTATTACCGTAAGTAGGTACCCTCACCTCTAATACTGCAAACGAATACCTATAAAGATAATGAGCGGTTTGGGGCAAACATAAAATGGTGCTAAACCGCGGCGGCTCCTTTCAACCTCAGACCAGATACTTCCTCCTATTCCAAGACACTAATTTATCACTCATTACAGTTATTATATGTTACTCATTTATTCACTTGCTGATAAATAGGATGAGGTGGATGGCCAATGGATGCGGTGGTTATGGGTAGGAAGTTTTACCCAGAATTACAGCGGTTCGAGTCCGCCTAGTTCGTGCTGACGTGGCGGCGCTTTATATAGTCAATAACCTTGTAGTTGGTACTTGCAAAGTGTCTAGATAGGATGAAAATCTTATCTTAATCTTACCCAGAATTCATGCCAAAACGTTATGGAATTATATAGCTATAGTCAAGAAAATGATAAAAAATATAAATATGTCCAGCACACAGGAGATATATACCAGCGAAGACATTCTAAAATTCAGGACATTCCTTAGATGGAGAACAACATTTCCCCTACAGAAAAACATGAAAATACAGATGAGATTAAGGAGAATAGAATACTGAATTGATAGATAGACAAACAGATAGACAGACATACGAAAGAAAGGGATTATTACACACACACACACACACACACACACACACACACACACACACACAACACACACAGACACACACACACACGGGGATAGAACCATTACGACCAGGGGACCACAAATTACTACCCTCGGAAAGATCCAAGACCAAGATGGCCGCCCACTGACCATCCCGCACTCAGGACAGGAGGAGGAGGAGGAAGAAGGAAGAGGAGGAGGAAGAGGAGGAGGAGGAGTAGGGTCGTCTCTTGGGGCAACGCGGATCCTTCTGTAGGAGTGAGTTGTGGTGACATAATGCTAACCAAGGAAATGGGGAAAGGGTACAGGTGGTGTATAGAGATGTTACTGTTCTCTGGTATTGTTGTAGTTGTTGTTGTTGTTGTTGGTGGTGGTGGTGGTGGTGGTGGTGGTGGTGGTGGTAACACTGGTTAACAAAATCAAATTATTTTTTTCACATCACAGACATAAATAAGCTTTTCTGAACGTATTTTTGATGCTGATTCCAAATCTGGTTACAGTTTTTTTCTAGCACGTATAGTTTTTGAATTATTTTTATTTTTATTTTATGAAAATCTTCGTAATTTTATGAAAAACTACGGGTGTAATAAATTACAGTTCATGCAAATCATTTACTTGTAAGAACTAAAATATACATCATACACTAAATTAATACAACGCAATGAATTGTAAGCAACAAATTTACATCATCAAAGGTCATTGAACATACTTGTAAAGTAAGAATATACACAGTACAAGATCTTAAAAGCGTTGAGAGTACGCTTTTCTTTTAAATATTTGGTCTGGATTTTCACGATACAACATCCAACAATGGTCAGCCATCATGCTTTCGTTCCAAAATCCTTGGCAGCGAACTTCCATAGTCTGAATGTCTTGGTGAAAGCGTTCCCCTTGCTCGTCACTCACTGCACCAAGGTTTTCAGGAAAGAAATCTAAATGGGAATGCAGGAAGTGCATTTTTAAAGACATTCGACACTCCATTTCTTTATAAGCATCGAAGAGTTTCTCAACTCCATCCTTATATGCATGAGACTTGTTATTCCCCAGAAAGTTTGTGCATATCCATTTGAAAGCCAGCCAAGCTTTCAATTCCAGCGGACTGAGGGCCCGTTGAAATTCCATATCCATTAAAACCTCCCTGATTTGTGGCCCAACAAAAATTCCCCCCTTCAATTTTGCTGCACTAACTTTCGGAAATTTCTTAGAAAGGTATTAGAACCCTTGTGAATTGACTTTACCCATTGCTTTAACAAAATTCTTCATTAAACCAAGTTTAATGTGGAGAGGTGGTAGGAAGATCTTTTGGGGATCAACTAAAGGGACAGACTGGACACTGCTTGTTCCTGGGACATATGTGGATCTTTGTGGCCAGTCACGTTTGTTGTAGTGTTCCGTTGTGGCACGACTGTCCCACAGGCAAAGGAAACAACAATATTTTGTAAATCCTGCTTGCATACCCATTAACATACCTATAACTTTAAGATCTCCGCAAAGATTCCATTGATGACTGTCGTATTGGATTGCTTTAAGTAGTATATCCATATTGTCATATGTCTCTTTTAGATGGACAGAATGGGCAATAGGGATGGATGGCCTTACATTTCCATTATGCAAAAGAATGGCTTTCAGGCTTCTCTGCGATGAATCAATGAAGAGACGCCAGTCAGATGCCACATACGTCTGAGACAAGTCTGTGAATAGTCCATGTATATCATGGCAATAACAGAGAGGACCATCTACTGTAAAGAATGTTGCTAAATTAAAGTTCCGCTTTCGGTAGTAACTGACACGAACATTTTTTTCAAGTAAATTGTTCTCCTGTAGTCTTGAGGCTAGAAGCTCTGCTTTCTCTTTAGACAGTGACAAGTCTCTAACAAGATCATTCAAATGTCCTTGGGTGAATAGCTTTGGCTCGAAATTTCTACCTTCCGATGTGTAATCTGGATCTGCAGACGGTCCGGGAACGCCACCAATTGCACCTTCATCACCATCCATGTCATCTTCGATAGAATCTACACCATCATCTGGGGGAATTGGAATGGGCAATTCTTCACCATGTTGCACTGGTCTACGTGCTGAATCCATGGTTGGATAAACAATCTTGTTTTTGTTCTTTGTAGAAAACCCTATTATGTTTACACTACAAAAATAACAGTCTTCATGATGATCTCTCGACTCCCTCCATATCATGGGTATGGCAAACGGCATTGAAGCTTTCTTTTTGTTCACCCAATCGCGTAATCCGTTTGAACAAGAAGAACAAATTTGATGTGGCGCCCATGGCTTATCTTGGTCACCTAGGTGGCAATCAAAGTATAGCTTGTATATTTTTTTAAGGTCGGTTGTAATAGTTCGTCGTTGTAGTTTAGTTGTGAAATTACCACATACATAACAAAACTTGTCTGGGTGATTCTTACATTCTCGAGGCATGCTGATTGATTTGAGCAAATGATTCGAAACGAATTAACATCAGCACAGCACTTCACACGACAGTAGCCAGAGGCAGAATGTGCACGCTGTTCTCAGAGACGGGAGGTATCAATTGCGCATGTTGCCAGACGTACGATAAGATGCCTGAAATAAATAGAGAAATAAACAGATAAAATAAATAGAGAAATAAACAGATAAAATAAATAGATAAATTAATACATAGACCAGAATAGACAAGACTAGACAAGATAAACCCTATCAAATATTTAAACATTATAACTTTTGCCCATATATTACCCGTAAAACTAAGAAATACATAAGATAAACCCAATAAAATGTTGAAAAAAGTAGTACTTTGCCTATATAAAATGGTTAAATCTGTGTATTTACATATATGCCTTCATAATAAAAACTATACGTGCTAGAGAAAATCCAATTGCAGTTTTGGAATCAGCGTCAAAAATGCTATCCAAGCCACACAAAATTATCTCTGATGAAAAAACTTTGTTGGCCAGTGTAATCATTGTTATGAGGATAGGACGGTGTTGTTGTTTAGGTGGTGATGATGGTGTTTGTGGTGGTGGTGGTGATGGTGTTTGTGGTGGTGGTAGTGATGGTGTTTGTGGTGTTGGTAGTGATGGTGTTTGTGGTGGTGGTAGTGATGGTGTTTGTGGTGGTGGTAGTGATGGTGTTTGTGGTGGTGGTAGGGATGGTGTTTGTGTTTGTGGTGGTGGTGGTGATGGTGTTTGTGGTGGTGGTGGTGATGGTGTTGAATGACCGGCAGCTGCGAGGACATCCAGCCGTACATAAACCCAGCTTTGGTGTCCTAATTTTACAATCCATTCAAAGAGGATCATGATTAATCTTCTTATGGGGATGCTAATTCTTATTCATATTATTGCTTCCAAAATACATTTCGCGTGGGCACACACACACACACATACACACACACACACACACACACACACACACACACACACACACAAAGCCATTTCTCTCGAATTAGAAACTTTTTCAGTCACCACTGTAATGCCGGTATTGGTATAAATCCATACTCTCTATATATACTCTCCACTATACTCTCTGTGCTCCATTAAACTGTTATTCAGCAGGTGACTTAGGTTCACACCCGCCTGTTGTGCCCTGGTGCGGTCATCCCTCCTTGAGTCAACATTTGCAGCCATTCAAATAAGGAGAACCCAATAACATTATATTGACCAAGGCACATGGGCGCCTCAGATCATCACAAACTCTCCACTGACTCAGCGCTCATCGGCACTCATCACTTATCCCTTAAAGAGGATGCCATTTAAATCTCATCAGCCCATAAGTGTTCCCTTTCGTAAAAAAAAGAAGTAATATATGCAAATGACATGCTCACCTGCTATAAGAAACTCATTTTCTTTAATCATTTGGAGAAGGAGGATCGCATGGTTAAGAAAAAATAAATTAAACTGAGGAAATTAGGGTGAATCGAGATAAACTGCAGAGGTGTTCGTTAAGACCAATAGATTAATCTGCGCCGTCAATTTTACGATAACTGGACACTCGTCATTTCATTTCCATTAGTATAGGTTTCTGCCACATTTTTTTATATAGTGAAGTGGGCGGGGAAGTGGAGGAATGAAAGAATGTTCAGTGATTTGCTTCTCTGCATACTAACATAATACCTATAATCACAATAAATGTTACAAAGTTTGTCTTGTATTGACTATTAAAGTACCTCTATTGCATACAAAATATATGAACTTATATTTCTTCGAGCTTCCCCGCGTGTCGTCTCCTGTGAAATAACGTCTTCACCATGATTTCATAAACGTTTTCTGCCTCAACAGTTTCCAGCCTGTTCACCTTTTTTTCTTTTCTTTTTTATCCTACATACTGTAACTCCCTTTACTAATGTCCTGGACCGATATCTAGGTTTTTTTTCTATGACGTTCACGAGCCCCACTATATATACTCTCTCCACGTTCACTGCCCTACACTCATCCTCAACATATTGAATAGATATTACAAAAAATATAAAAACATTTCATTCAACGCACCGGTAATTCACAGGCTGCGTTACATCAGAAGCATCGACCAGAGTTCCGCGAATCTCTGAACACGACTCTGTATATTTTACTTCGCCCTTGAGCATGATCCTTCCACTTCGCCCACAGCCACTAGTTAACAATGAGATTAGTAATGCGATGCAAATGCTACCCACGAACATGCTATAAAAAAAATAGGAGCTGCCAAACTTGGTAAGAAATGCAAGGAAAAAGAGGTTGCGTGACGAGTGATATGGGCCCAAGAACACTTTGTTGTTGATAATATATCCGTGGTATGATGTGTTATCTGATTTGATTTTGACATGCTAACTTGATTCACCTTGTGTACTTTATTAGGTTAGACATATATAACCCATCCTGCATTCACTATTTTGGAAACTCGCTTTATCTGTATGACATTTGAAGAAAAAAACAGCGCAGAAAATATAATATACATATGGTCATTGGCCTTTCTGTATCAAATATTATATTATCAAATACATCAAAACGTCCAAACACAGAATGGTATAAACAAAATAAATCGCCACTGACGGTAAACAATACATGATAGTGGTGGTGACGCCATCTTGACCCGTCACAGACCACAACTCAGTGTTACAAGTGTTACATGCCCGCGTTGACCCCCTTCCAGGTAACAGCTTTAACATCACCACGACCCTCACTACCTGACTGACAGACAGATACACACACACATACACACACACAATGGCCGACATTCACAGCCCTCAAAGGACGAGAACGTATTCTGGCAGGCATATTTAGTTTCTTTCAGTAGCTTATTAATATTACGAAAGTTATGAAGACTGTTGCCTGGTGCGTTGTCGTGTAGGAAATGAAGGGCGGTAAACTCGTAAGATGGTTCATGTTCCTCGTGTAGTTTCAGGGCTACGCTGATATTATAACCTCTCTGTATCCGTGACTACATCCACTGTGCCCAACACTAATCTCTACTTTGCAGCTACGTGCCGACAAACCTTCAGTCCCAGTCGCCTCGTCAGCCCTATTTAACCCCTTCATTTCCAGATATTTCCTTTGCTATAAAAAAAATGTTTGTTAGCCATAAAATTACGAAAAGTAACTGAATATACCAAATTAATTAGTTAGTCGACAAGGATACTAAACAAGTCATATCTATAAAATATTGCTTATATTCACTTAAAATCGTTAATGGCAGCCAAATTACAATGGAAATTACGTTATGGGCTTCAAGGGGCTAAACTTTCATTTTCTTGGCTTGCAAATACGTAGTTAGTTAACCTGTTTGCGCCGTACCCGTGGCCGCCGTTAGGACGGGAATCATCTTGGGGACGTATATTATTCATATTATTATTTATTATATTTAAGCAAACTTTTGTTTCTCCCTTACTTCAAGTTTAAAATTGGTCTAAAAGTTTCCGAGTTGTTCTGAAGAATCCTTTTTTCTATTCATTTAAAATTCAAATGTGATGCATCTCAACTTGTCTCTGTGAACCCTCGAACCTCAACGTATGACGT
>JACEEZ010018587.1:305121-370121 GCA_016584305.1 Chionoecetes opilio
TAAAAAGCTGTGTAAGGAAAAGAATTGGGATTGGGGGCAAGAATGCCCTCGAGGAGGTACGTAGGTAATCACTTTACGGTAAAAGTAAGAGGGGGTTTGGGGGGCACGTATAGCATACCATTTTATGAGAGAGTTGCAACGAAAAAAAGGTAGGAGTATTCGTTGGCAAAACTGGACACAACCTACTTTATCCTAAAAGAGTATGAGGGTGGGGATGGTTGGGCGGAAATTTGAATAAATTTGGTGTAGCTTGTACGTGATGTCGGTGACTCATTGGTCAATAGGGAGTATTGGTTGAAACTGCATATTTACCTAAAAGAGTATGTAGAGGATAAAGGAATGTGTGATTGGTGGGCAAGGATGTCTGAGAAGAGTGGGTACACTCTACTCCAACTCTAAAAGATGGTATGTGAGTAATGCGAAAGTATTGAATGAATGGTTCAATGATGGAAGCCGGGACAGGGGACATCTTTAGCTTCTGCCACCCACTGCCTTCACCAACCTCTTTGCTATTTGTAGCCCCATGTATACCATGTCAGTTGTTTAAATAAAAAATAAAAAAATAAAATAAAAAGAGAGAGAGAGAGAGAGAGAGAGAGAGAGAGAGAGAGAGAGAGAGAGAGAGAGAGAGAGAGAGAGAGAGAGAGAGAGAGAGAGAGAGAGAGAAAAATTAACAGGGAAATAGGGAGTGTGTCCATTGTCTCCCCTACTGTGACACTTCCTATCTTCCTCCGCCGAGTTATGAGTCAAGGGAGAGTCACGGGCGCAGGCAGGTACGAGGCGGTGAATGGGAAGGAGCGTGGCAGAAAATTGGAAGAAAGTTGTTATGAAAGAAAACGTGCAATTGGGCGGACAGAATGAGAGGGGAAGCTAAAAGATTGTAAATTGGATGGGTTGGAGGTGCTAGATAATTTAATATAATGTAAAAATATAGGATGATTATCAGGAGTACGTGTAAACCCAATAGAAAATTACTACCGAAGAAAAAACTGGATGAATATGGATGGAATAGAATACGTTTATAAATAAAAATTCATAATTAACGTCAAGAACATGGAGAAAAATATAAAATGACTCGCCAATGGGAAGCAAGAAGACGCAAGATAAGGTAAGGTCATTGTAGAAGTGGTCGAGGATGAGAGGAACTTATGAATGAAACACCTAAACTTGAAACTATTCCTGTCTTGTTGAGAAATGCGTGCAATATCGTGATCTTGGCCAGTGATTTGTGGGTGACTAAGTTCTTCCCGGGAAACTCAGCAGAATACTGTCACGCATTACCCATCACGGCAGGGATTTCTGCAAGCCTGAAAACTCTTGTGACTTAAAAAGAGAGAAAAAAAGACCCAAGCGGAATTCGGTGCATATATTATACGCCATAGACCACGTATATATGTATGTATACGCCTAACCCTGGCTGCTTTCCGCGTAATTTAGTTATTTTCAGCGATTGAAGCAGAGAGCTTCACAGAGAGGTGTCACTCGGGCCGCGCCATTTTGGATTTTGAACAGGTGGCGCCGCTATGCGGATGGTGCATTCCGTCAAAAGTGTCACAATGCTTATATCATTACTGTGCACGGTGTTGTGCCTTTTCAATACCCTAAAACGCAAATATATGTAGTATGACGTTAAAAGAATGAACTGAAGTGGTTACAGGGTTCCCAGACTTGGGAGTTTCCCCTAAATTTGGGGGGGGGTCAAGTGTCAAAATCCTTATATCATTACTGTGCACGGTGTTGTGCCTTTTCAATACCCTAAGACGCAAATATATGTAGTATTACGTTAAAAGAATGAACTGAAGTGGTTACAGGGTTCCTAGACTTGGGAGTTCCCCCTAAATTTGGAGGGGGGTTCCCATTTGGGGGAAAAATTTGCGTTTGGGGTGAAATTTGGGGAGATTGATTTTACCCCAGCCATATATCCTGCATTCTCCCAGGTCCCCAAGCTTGTTTTGGGGGAGAGGGGGGAGTATGGGCAAACACTAGAATAATACCGTCAATTGTTATATGTTGAACTGAAGTTTCATTTGAAAGACTGTTTATAAGTGCATGAAATACTTGCACAGTAAAGGAGTTATCTAATGTGGGCGAAATGACTCCACCGAATGGGCGAACTGACTTTGGGCGAAACGACCTATTGGTGTGGGCGAACTGACATGTGGGCGAAATGACCGGATACCATCTACCGTAGATAACACTTTAGTCGCCAGCTGCAATAATGTCGCCAGCCGCCATATATTACGAATGATAGCATCACTACTGCTGTGTATGTGCCACTGAAGATGATACACAGTAGTTTATATCATGACTGTATAATCTACCCTGTTTCAGTGTTGTTTTATGCTTTGTATCTGCAACTGCAAGTATATACGGTTTTAAATTTCGCTACTCGTTTTTTTTTCGGGCGACGACGACGGAGGGAGGACACTCAGAACATAAACACTAGCTGGCGATCTTAGTGTAGGTCACCACTCGGTTGATATTTTGGTCATTTGTTCATTTATAGCCATAATATGACAATGATGAAGATGAAGACACAAAATGACACAGACTCTCCAGATAGCCCTTCTAACTTTCCTGAAATCATGGATGTAGAAATGTAAGTTTTAACGCCACCTGACATCTGTACATCGAAAAAAAGCGCTGTCCTGGCGACTTTAGTGTTATCTACGGTAGGTAGTACTGTCCCGGTCCGCGGGACTTGGTTAGATTTAGGCCAGGTCAGGCGGGGTCATGCTGACATTGCTGTTTCCCTCCAAAATCCAATCTCGTCTGTACCCCAAGACTATTCTCAGTTTGTTTGCTTTTTATTACATATCTAACATCATAACACAAGTAAATTTGTACCTACCTTTCTTTATCTTTGGGAAACCGAAAGAAATGGAGCTATTTGTGCGCGCATTTCTTGTTACTGCACCCAAATGCAGCACAGCCTGCCATCAGAACGAGCCGGGAGACATTCGTATAAACAAACACAGAGCCACCTCAGTGCACCCACCGCTAGGATCGCTGCCGTCCATGAAATCAAAATGGCGCGCCATGTTAAATCACCCGAGTGACACCTCTCGGTGAAGCTCTCTGATTGAAGGTTAGTTAAGAGAAATTTTCAATCTTGTCAGCTAATCTATAAAATACTTATTAGAAGAATATCCATGGATGGCATTGTAGAATGGCATTGTAGGATGGCATTGTATGGATGGCATTGTAGGATGGCATTGTAGGATGGCATTGTATGGATGGCATTGTAGGATGGCATTGTAGGATGGCATTGTATGGATGGCATTGTAGGATGGCATTGTATGGTCTCCATATTACAGGATGGATATAGCCTTGTTAGAATCAGTGCAGAGAAGGATGACCAAAATGATACAAGGGATGCGTAACTTTAGTTATGAGAAGAGATTGAAGTTATTAAAGTTACACTCACTCAAGAGACGCAGAGTAAGGGGCGATCTGATAGAAGTTTTTAAGTGGATAAAGGGATTTAGTAAAGGAGAGGTAGGAAAAGTTCTTACGGCTTTTAACCAGGGTAGAACAAGAAGTAATGGATTCAAGCTGGAAGGGCGTAGATTTAGAAAGGAAATAGGGAAAAACTGGTTCACAAATAGGGTGGTGAATGATTGGAATGGACTCAGTAGACAGGTAGTTAGTGCGGAGTCATTGGGGAGCTTTAAAGAGGGGCTGGACAAGTTCATGGATGGGGATGGAAGGTGGATATAGGTAGTGCTAGGTGACAGGAACTACCACGTGTAGGCCTCGCGGCCTCTTGTAGCTTCCTTATTTTCTTCTGTTCTTCTGTTCTTATGATGGCATTGTATGGATGGCATTGCAATTAGTCAATTACTCAGAATTGCTATGGTCAGAGATGATAAGCTAATATGGTCCGAGTTGGTATGACAGATGGGACAAGTTCGTAATTCAAGATGGTTTGAGGCAATGGACCAAGTTGGACCTACACCATCCAGCACATTTTTGAATTTCAATACGCTACCTACAAGTATGCATAACATATTGTAAATTTATCAAAATTCATTGACAATTACCTACACCCTGAGTATCCTTTAGAGGTGTTAGGCCCGGTTCACACTTCACGTATTTGCTGGACGTAGTCTACGTGCGTCTTGTCATCAGTCACAGTGACGTCACTTCCTGCCTGTGATGTTTGAACCAGGCTCCGCGCGACCACCTGCTGGAGCAGTGTTGACGTCACTGACCTTGACAGACATGCGTCCCAGCCTCACATTATTCGGAGCTCCCAATTCTTTGTCCGCGTCTACGTGGGCGTGGCGATCAGTGACGTCACTCTGACATCACTGATCGCCACGCCCACGTAGACACGGACAGCAAAAACGTGTAGTGTGAACCCCGCCTATATTGGGTCTTAAAGATAGAACGAAAGGAAGAAAATATAGGAAAAGGAGGATAGGAAGATAAGGTTTAGACGCATCTCACGTATTCAATGGACCCGTTTACTCACACCTAAAACACGGAGTATTATTGTAACGCGGAAAAATGGGTTAAATACTTTTGACCCATGACTGGCGAAGAGTTTACGTTGAATGGGAGGGGGTAAAGTAATATATAAAAATCGAGTAACAAGGTGAGTAATTTTCCTCCACTCCTCAGTTCTGAATCACTATATGAAAATATACTGTGATATATTTTATACCGGCGATAGCTGCTTAGTAAAGGTTGTAGTGGTGAGTAGTGACGAAGGGTATGTTTTGCTTATGTGGGGAAAGAAAGCCATACATTTCTACCTGTTCCTCTATGAGCTCGTCTATCTGTCTAGCTGTACATGTCATTGAAGGTTCATTTAAGCTCCCTATAAGGAATGCCGATCCCAGAAGTCATCACTTGTCTGGTGTCACGGGCCACTTATCTCTGTCTATTCACTTTTTCCTTATAAACTACAACTTACATATTCACAAACATAGTGAATACCTACTACATCACTTGAAGGAGGATTACTGGCCATCTTGCGGTAGTAGGGGTAATGCAAGTTGGTGTATTAGTAGGTAGTACATATAGTAGCGGAAGCTTCACAGCTGTTTTGCTCTGTTGTCTGCGCTGTTGACGTCACAACCACAGAGTTATACACTAGAGATCGCATAGGGGGACATCAGCTGAGGCAACTTGAGTGGCTCGGCCGCCATCAAACCATGATACTCTGCGGCCACAGATGATGCTCTGGCCCACACATGTTGTACTCTTACACGATATTATCAAACTACCAGATGATATCTAGAATAACTGAACCTATCATCGTCTTCACAAGACATTACTCCACATCATGAATATTAATTTAATACAATAAGCTATACCTAGAATAAGATAATGACAGCAAAATAAAATAGTGCATAAGCATTTTTTTTCACCTTCCTTGCTTCAACTCCCTATTCCAGTAATTTTGCTTGCATTGAATTTTCATTCACTGTCTCGGAATCAGCATATTTTTCTGATTCTGCTGGTATATGACACGTACCAATGCAACAATAAGTAGATGGTAAAAAATTGCCATGAACAGAAAACTTGCGACGGAACAGCTTTTCGCCGTGGTGAGCGTCGCTTCCGCAGCCTCGTCGGTACTATTTCCCTCGCCCAGGGTTTATTCGAGACCACCGAGAGACAAGGCCTGGTGGATCGCCCGTGACGTCACACCATAAGGATACAACCCGCTCCGCTCCCCGTACAAGTTTACCTACCTAATATAATGTTTATCAGTATAAAAGATATACCGTTATCTTCGGAAATGTTTGTTCTATAAATTTATCAAGTAAAAAACCGTAAAACACACAAAGAAAATGCCATTATGAGACTTTCAAGAAATATGCATTAACTTAAACTCTTCGCCATTTAATATTTTGCTCGCAAACATTTTAAATGGAGAATATCAATAGAAGCGGAGTTTAATTAGCTTTCCATTGATATATTTCGTTTAGTGATAAATGAATTAGCGGCATGCATAAATTAGCGTTAACTAAATATAAAAAATCATGAAATCGGGTAATTTCCTACCTAATATATGTTTATCAGCATAAAATATATACTGTTATCTTCGGAAATGTTTGTTCTATAATATTATCAAATAAAAAACCGTAAAATACACTGAAGAAATGCCATTATGAGACTTTCAAGAAATATGCATGAACTTAAACTTTTCGCCATTTAATATTTTGTGAAAAAACTTTTTACATGGAGAATATCAATAGAAGCGGAATTTAATTAGCTTTCCATTGATATATTTCCTTTTCTGATAAATGAATTAGAACCATGCATAAATTAGCGTTAACTAAATAAATAACATGAAATCGGGTAAATTACCCGATTTCATGATGTTATTTATTTAGTTAACGCTAATTTATGCATGGTTCTAATTCATTTATCAGAAAAGGAAATATATCAATGGAAAGCTAATTAAATTCCGCTTCTATTGATATTCTCCATGTAAAATGTTTGCGAGCAAAATATTAAATGGCGAAGAGTTTAAGTTGATGCATATTTCTTGAAAGCCTCATAATGGCATTTTCTTTGTATGTTTTACGGTCTGTTATTTGATAATATTATAGAACAAACATTTCCGAAGATAACAGTATATATTTTATACTGATAAACATTATATTAGGTAGGAAAACTTGTACGGGGAGCGGAGCGGGTTGTATCCTTATGGTGTGACGTCACGGGCGATCCACCAGGCCTTATCATCTCGGTGGCCACGGTTTATTACCCTCACCTCCCAGTCACAGATTAGAGGGAGATGCTTGACATCACACAGGTATGTCTGTTATCAAGCTACCAGATGATATTTAGAAAATACTGAACCTACCATCGTGTTCATGAGACATTGCTGCATATCACGAGCATAAATGAATTACAGTAAGTCATACCTAGAATAAGACAATTAATGAGCGTAAAATAAAATAGTGCATAAACATTTTCTCTCACTTTTTTGCTTCAACTCGCTATTATTTCTATAATTTTGCTTGCATTGAATTTCCATTCACTGTCTCGGAATCAACACATTTTCCCTATTCCGTTGGTATGTGACACATACCAATGCAAAAAAAAGCAGGTGGTAAAAAATGACAACAACGTAAAACTTGTTCGTCTGCCAAAATATCGTCGAGTATCATGGTTGCATGTCCACCACCCGACCCCGCTTGCTTCACTCCGCCTACCCACTGGGGTAGGAGATGCGCGCTCTAATGTATAACTCTGTAGTCACAACATGGCGCCAGTCGTTTTAGAGCGTATACATTTTCCTGTACTTAAATTGGCTGTATCATCAAAAATACTGTTCACATAGAAAAAACAACATCACTGCCCAACTATATGAGGCTTGAAGATTTCAAATCAATCGTTACCTCAAGTAGAGTAAACGGGTCCATTGATGAGTCAATGAGTCACTCCGTCGCCTATTGAATAATAAGAGCACATGCCTCCCTAAGAATATCATTACAAGCTTTGCACAAACATTTACCTACTTGAGAATACCAAACAATCTCATTGAAATCACAGTAAATTGCATGATATAAATGAGCAAAATGTTCACGACTTAAGCCCGGTTCCCACCTTCCCGCTTGTACGGCCGCCATACAACAACAATGACGTCACCATCATCACCGCTTGAGTGGCATTTGTGGTAACGAGCGGAGTTGCCAACTGTGCCCAGTTACCACAAATACCATTCAAGCGGTGATGATGGTGACGTCATTGTTGTTGTATGGCGACCGTACAAGCGGGAAGGTGGGAACCGGGCTTTACGGGCAAGACGTCCTTCTTCCACGTGAGACTCATGAGAGTAAACAAGCGTCACAAATACAGGAGACATCAAATACCACACCGGATTTGTGTACTTTAAGGAACTTGGCGTTGTTAAAAGTGATAGCAAAACATCAAATAGCATGTCTAGGCTACAAGGTGTAATCGTAAAGAGAAAAATCAGTCATCAACTTACATTTAAGGCGTTAAAACTTCACGTGCCACAGCCAGCGGACGCCCTGCCTCGCTGACGGCTGAGAGTGAGACTTTCGGCGGAGACTCCCCAGGTGGCAGCAGCATCACAGACTCTGGCGGGAAAATCAAAAGGATGTTTTTTTCCCCCTCGGCTGTAAAACTATTTTTTCTTTTGTGGAGCGGCAAGAATCATTACATTAAAATCACATATTTTCTTGAAATCAACGACTGGTTAACATTTTACTGAGCACGGTCGTCAGAGTAGCTCATTGGTAGAGGCTGGGATTCGCATGCAGCCTCCCTGCGTGACTCTCATTGAACACATAGGAAGGCATTATATCTCAGGGCTTGCATAAGGTACTCATTTTGCAAATTAAGCAAAAATGGTTAATAAGGCAGCAGTTTGCAAACAAAAATATTTTTAACTTTGTACATACATGTTCAACTTACATCATCTTAATTACAGTTCAACCCTAGACATATGATGTACACCAACCACGTTTCCAACAGCCAAAGTCCTACACTGAATTTCTAGAGCACAAATTTATGAAGAAATGTATGAGCACTGTTTGCCTCGTGTAGCAAATCTGAACTGAATATTGTACACTTTCTGAACATATGTGACTGCAAAGAAAAAAATTGTGTTCAAATTTCCTGTAGGTGAGACAGAGCACTTTGGATGGTTCTGCAACCAAGGGTATGCACGGCATAACAAAAGGTGCTAATCTTAAAACAATTAGTTTTACTGGAAAGGGTCTGAAAGGAAGACCTATGAAAATGTATGAAAATGCTAAGATTCACAATATATAACCATTTAACAAAGAACACAGACATATTTTTACATCAACCCTCATTACATATCTCTGTACTTCCAAATATTCAATAATTTTCTTGGTGAATATCTTTGCTCATCATGTCAGAACAACTCAAAAAAAGATGTGTTGGAGGGCATTAACTTCAAGACACTGTAGTATCAATGTTGTGGATTGTGACAAAATGATAGCTTGGATAACACGTGCATGGCTTTGATATCCAAGGTTTCATGGGTAATTTCAGCAATTTACTGCAGCCGTCTGCTTATCTTACATAAATTCTCATTTCAAATAGGAAAACACCTAATGAAAAAAGTCATACAAAACTGCTGAGTATGTAATTGTAGGTCCAGTGAATTCTATTCAGCAGTGCTTTATACAAAAATATTATCAAATTTTGAACCAATCATCAGCTATATTAAATAGGGGCTCCATGGAGACCTTTTCCTAATTACCACCAATCACTTTGGCACGAGATTCAAGGATATATACTGTACAGTGTTCTCCAGTGATGATCCTATCACGCCCAATTTGCTCAAATAAATTTTATTTACAAAACTATTTTAACCTACTGGCATTTCTGCAGCATACAAACTTGTTAACCTATAATATCTACACACATTCATGGCATGTAAATCATACAGCTAGTACAACTAAAGTATCTTCAGAGAACAAAACAATCTCCACGCATGAAAAAGGTCAGTTGATGATTTCCCTTAATACGGTAGCAGTAAGAAGTGGATATGAAAGACTCAAGTGAGAATATGTTACTTTCCAATAGTTTGAGCTGGTATCACTATCGAATTTTGGAAATAAAATCTGGATATATACGGTATATATATATATATATATATATATATATATATATATATATATATATATATATATATATATATATATATATATATATATATATATATATATATATATATATACGTACTGTATATTGAATAAAATGAATAAATAAATGAAATATAAAAAAATGCAAATAAAATGTACTAGGTATGATGGTAGTGAAATGGGAGCCTTCAGGTAAGGAATTGCACATGGTCTTTCAAGCTAACAATAGCAATAATGCAAAGCAACATCAAAGTCTGCAACAGGTGTTGAATAACATTTCATAAATCTTGTTAAAAATAACTTTGTACAAGCTTACAGCTGAGGACTAGACATTGCAGGTTGTTATGTAAGGGCAAAACACCTTTTAAATGACAACAATGATGTTTTGAATATTCTGAGCATAACTAATACTCTCATTTTAACATTGGCTTGTGTTCGGTACATGTAACAAACACATCACACTTCTATACACTAAAGTTGTGTGATCAAACTAAAACATAATCTAACGGTGATTTCACTTTTCACTTCGCATGATTATTCTCTATCACTCTAACCATCAATACCCATAAAGGCCAATCACTGGAAAGCTTAAGAAATACTCAGATAGTCTGCCTGTTAGCTATTGGTGTGCTGCCCTCTTATGCATTATACACACAATAACTGACATTTTGCATTTGTAAACTGTGCTGCAAGTATCCTCATCTTATATCTTACTCATACGTACTCTCATAGCCTATACATAAACATCCATTTGTATTCGATACTATTCTACATTAATGGTATACACAATTATGTGTTAGATTCTTTACCATAATCTTCTGAATCCCTCATGTTTCTGTTCACATAAAGCATTATGATATGAGTCTTTTACTGTTAATTATATAATGAATTCCTTAGTCTCAAATAAAAACAATAAATAACCATGCATTAAGTTTTTAGCCTACAAATTTTTATTAGAAAACTTTTTCATCTTTTAAGATTGATTGATACCACACAACCCTTCTTTCAAATGCATACGCCTACTGAAGCTATCAAATAACACTCAAAACACATGTGTTTGACCACATGGTGTTATATCACAGGGTAGTGTTTTAAGATGCACTGTACTGTTAGCTGACTTTCACTATGGATCGGTTTAATTTTGCCTCAGTGGATGAAGCAGAGCAGTGGAAAAATGTTTATCTAGTCACTCTAGTGAGTTCATCTCACTAGAATTTATATACAGAGTACCTTCAGCTGGACAACGATTTTGATTACATGGACATGATGTGGGAGGCAGGCAAGTCTATGGTATGAGCAATGAGTTTTAGAAGCATTATGGGAAGTGAGCTGAAATACGTGAATTTTGGGCATTGTTAATGGAAATTGTAATGTAATAGAATGTAATGGAAATGCAAAGAACATCTTTCCAAACATAACACTCCACTTTCATGTGTGTTTTCATGCCACCAGATTTCTTCGTGAGCCTTTGTACAGATAATACTACCATCTAATAAACAAGTGCATAATTATCTGAGTAACTTATATAGTGATACATACAATAAAATAAAAAAATCACAATAAGACACAAAAAGCAACAGCTGAGGGATTTCATATTATTACAATGGAGAGGATTAAACGTAATGGCTTACATTTTATCAGTCCACTCCTAATCTTCTGAGTATAGGTCATACAAATAACATAAAGACAGTATTGAACCCATAAATCTCTCTTCTATACAGAACTGAGTATTCAAAACGAGATATATTGAGCATTAAAAAATGTGGCATAAACTCTCAACACACAGTCAACTGCTTGGCACTGAGCTGAGGAGACATTCCACATTGGACCAGCCTTCCCCTTCACCACCTCACAAGCACAATCGCCCACAAACAACTGTCATCCTATTCATCCCATGTAACAGTGGTTCACTTTCATGTGCCAGCAGAACAATGCTTCAAAATAATGGAGCTTACCATGAAACTGACCATCGAATCGATTGAAAAAAAAGTGCATTTGGCAATGCTTGCATAATTTTCATGAGCAATTCTAAGATCCTTAGAGAGGATGTGGAGTGTCATGTCTTGTTACTTTTGATCTACGATATACAACAAAATATAAAGAAAACAAAGATTGTTTAAACACGAAATTTTGTTGCACTTTTTAGCAATTAATATAAAAAAATCTTGTGAAATTTATGTTCAAATATACGTGTATATGATTAAGACAGATAAATATCTGAATGAGACTCTTTACAATAGGACACACGGTCAATTCATCTAAAAGTGTTTAAATACTGTTTAACATGGCACATAAAATATTATCATTAAGTAACAGTCTTTACCTGATCATCTTCAAAACCTGTCCTAAATTAGAATCTTAGATTGAGAATGCATCACATGATTCTACAGGCACATAACCGTCTATTGGGAATATGTCTTTGTACTTTCTAAAAGTGTACCACAATATTAACAAAAGGATGATAAATGAAGTGAAGCAGGCCAGTCTTCCACTATGCACCCATCACATAGTCAGTGAGATATCATCTACACAGTTCATTGTCCATCTTAAAATTACACAACAAGTCAACAGCACTGGTAAACACTTGGTAACAAAGGCCAGTGTCCATCAGTCAGGCATTCTATTTCCTTTTCTGAAGTTCGCATGTAAAAGTAACTGAAAAGGACATCGAGGCAAATGTATTATCACTTTTAATGTATCAAACAGGTTATGAAATCTGTTAAGACTTATTAGTGAAAGTGGAAGAGAAGTTGTTTATCAATAAATGGTATGATACAATTCACTACCTGACTCCAACTTCACACCATAGAAGGCTTATGATTGGGTGAGTAAACTACGGAGTGAGGCTCATGACTACGCGCTAAGAGCTTTTTAGGAGACATAACAAGAGGATCATTAAAAGTTAATGTTTCCTGTGATACATTGCCTGATGCATAACCTGAGCTCTGTTTCGATAGCGAATGCCCTGGAGGGGCGAATTGACTACTCCCTCTGTTGTGACTTATTTCAGAGCTGTTTGGCCTGACTGGTTGTATGACCCGCCCCCTTGACCCTTCCACAGGGGCAGATAACACTTCTCTACTGTCTTCTGGAGTCATGGGATGTATTATGGGATGAGCCCAAAGTCCATCGTTCATGTCCCCTACAGAGACATAGTCAGTGGTTGTTCTTCTTGGATCTTTTTTAGGGGACACCATTGATTCTGCCATTGCACAAGTAACGTAAGGAGACTTAAATACAGGCGGGCTGATTGCTCGGGCATTAGGCATGTGGTGTTCACTGACATAGCCAGTAGAGTTTGGAGGAGGGCCAGATGATCCCAGGGCACCCAGTTTGCAATAGGCACCATTAGGTAGCTCTTCATCCGGTGTGGTTATTGTTTTATTGATACTTATAGGTAGTAGAGGAAGAGATGGCTGCCTCTTCATTGCATTCATAGCATCACCTACTGCCACATACCCCTGGGCTCCTGGTACACTTTGTCCTCTATCTTCAGCCTGAGCCACTGCCACATAACCAGTGTTTAACCATGGCAAAGACTGAGCCTTGGAGTACGATGAGAAGTCTGATGTCTTCTTGTATGGCATGTAGTGGCGTGAGTATGCCAAAAATTCACCTGGCCGACGTTCATGAGGAAGAATCAGGTTCCCCAAGTCATCCAAAGGAAAGCTCATCCCATCATTCTCATTGGTTGGCATACTAATGTACCCCGTTGAGGTGCGCCGACCTCCCATTGGCACCTCCGGCAGGGTTTCAAGACCCAAGCTGGGATTAGAGTGCTGCAGGGGCAATATTCCATCTGATGATGATACCGCCAAGTTCGGCACAGAACCAACGGACACATAGCCTTTAGGCACCTGAAAAAGACGTCATACTTTAATAAATCATCAATAACGCTACTTTTAAGGTTACAAACAAAAATTTGAGCAAAATCTATTAGGATACATAACATATAGAGGATTCAAATCATATATGTAACAACGTTTTTGGGGAAGTTTAGAATGCTTACAATTCTGTGAAAACTGGATACAAAAAAATTATTCATTAAATTTTTTTGTTTTATACAAATAAAGAAAACATACAATAATAATAATGATAATAGTAACAATAATAATGGACAAATGCAAGTTAGAGGTCAGAGGATTGTAGGAAGCAGACTGTGTACATGAACGATATAGATGGGGATACTTCCGTCACAGCTTATAAGAAATGCTTAGATGGATGATGCATTAGATACAGAGATGGAGATGTCAAACTCAAAAGATGAAATTATGGAAAATATTTAAAATCATTGATAAGTTAATAAGAATAGCTCCAATTAGGATGTCCTCATATTTCACATCCCATGGCCATATCTAATTGTCCTGCACAAAACCTGTACCTTGTTGGCCAGAGCCTGGCAGACGTAGGGTGGAGCTGTCG
The DNA here is from genome assembly GCA_016584305.1 of Chionoecetes opilio. Lineage (NCBI taxonomy): Eukaryota > Metazoa > Arthropoda > Malacostraca > Decapoda > Majidae > Chionoecetes > Chionoecetes opilio. Next base: position 319,152 of record JACEEZ010018587.1, read on the forward strand.
TCCTCTGTCTTACCGAGCTTCCTAATTTCTTCTCCTCTGATCCAAACCCAGTTTCCTGTAAATTAAGGCAAATTAGAAATCAGAGGATGAAATCATACAAATATAAATATAAATAACTATCATCATTAAATATCATTGGTCCCCTACTAAGCAATGGCCTCCCTTCCTAAAACCTTGTCCATGTATCAAAGCACTGTTCTATTTTCTACTAGGTTTGGCCCTCACTATAAACACTTTGGTGTCACTATAAAAATCCTGCCTGCGCCACCACGGGTGAGAGCAAACCATCACAGTCCTCGAGAGAACCTCCAGGGCCTTCCATCCTAGCCCTGGAGGTCACTGCCTACAGGCGCTATAGGCACGAATGTAAACAAAAAAAATCTTTACCTCCTGCACTGTTCCTGAATCTGAGGACTGAGGGATGCGATCACTTCCAGAGGAGGACACAGAGTCCCCACCCGTGGAACATCCGGATGAATCAGCAGGGTCAGCAATTGATGTCCCAGAGTCTCCAGAAAGGTTGCGGTGTTTGCGATCAAGCCCAGGCTTTATAAGCTGAAACAACAAAATAGCACTGCTTACTCTAATCTGAGCATTTTAATATATTTCATGTAAATGAATTATGGAAGCATATCATTTCCTACTATAGCCTAATACTGTACTCCAATTCCTAGTTTATGGAATAATAACACATACTGATAGTCATTTGTAGAAATAAATGGATTTCTATACATATCAAATTTCTGTGGAAATGATAAAATACCATATCAATCATGAATAATATGTTAAATATAAAATAATAAACATATCAACTTGTTGTCATACATAGTATTCCATATGCCTTCGCATTGAAGATGTAATAAGTACTTTCTATATGCGTCATATATAGATAAATAGATAGATAGATATACACAGTAACATGATAATGTATAAAGATGATATCATCATCTAAATTTGGATTATATTATATTGGATGATATTATCAACACTTACATCTTGTTTCTCTGAAGGCTTGAAAGGCGATGTGTCCGTCTTTATGCTTTCTCCACTTGACATTCTTTCATACCATTTTTTCTTGCCCCCAAGTCCATCATTTTGAGACTGAAGTTTTGGATCCTGAAAAAGATGTGCAAACTTCAGTTACACTTCTCAAGTCTCTCTTCATTAGCCCCATCAGTTAACTGCCATTCCTTCCTATGGTAATATTCTCAATATTTTGCCATGATGAGAAAGGCAAAATAAGAATATACATGCATACATGTAGCTCCCCTACGTACAAACATAAGTGGTTCCTGAAGTTTGCATTTAAATTGAAATGTATCTAACTCCAACATTACTCTTGTCCAGACTGAATAAAGTATACAGCATTGTAGAAGAAAAAAAATCTGTACAGTACATCCAATCCATACTCCAATCATAGTAAGTACAGGGAGGTCCCGTTATACGAGCATTCGGTATACGATAATCCGATGATACGAGATGTGTAAATTAGGGTCTATTTTCAATATACGAGATCGAAAATCCAATGATACGACATTCAAACTGGGGTGAGTAAAATTATCAAGTTCAAAATGTGCGCCTTACCACTCCCAGGCTGGACAAAGGGGGATTTGGTTGACCCCAGTGAGGTCACCCCTAGCAAGCCGTGACCTGAAGGGTAATTAAGCATATGGCACGGCCTGACATTTAGGGGTAATTAACAGGTGTGCGGCCCCAACCTTGGGACCGCAGTCAGGTCACCCCTAGCAAGGCGTGACCTGAAGGGTAATTAAGCATATGGCGCGGCCTGACATTTAGGGGTAATTAGCAGGTGTGTGGCCCCAACCTTGGGACCGCTACACTACCTTCTCTTGTATCACGCGGCGTCCCCTACATTACAACGTCTTTTTTGCTTGTTATGCATGTTTTATGTTTAATTAATGTGCAGTTATGTTATTTTGTGTGCTATTTTCTCTTTCAGAATGCTTTTTCTACAGAATAGGTAGTACAGTGTGGTAATATAGACGCTGTGTGTTTGTTGTGTTTACTATAGTTTATTTTAGCTTGAAAAACTTGTCTTTTTTTTTTTTTTTTTTTTAATTGATGGGGTCCTGGAACCAAACCTATATTTTACCATTAGTTATGTGTTTCGTTATACGAGATTTCGCTTTACGAGTATGCCAGGTGGAACCTAACTGCTCGTATCTTCGGGACCTCCCTGTACAGTGTAGTATATTTTACTTAGTATATTTTACCGGCCTTAAATGGCATAGGTCAATAGATCAATTACCACAAAGGAGGGACTTAAGTGATATGACTACACAGCAGCAAAACGTTATACAAAAAGAAAGGCAATAAGTACTACATGAGGAAATCTGGTTTTTCAAATGGGACAGCAGAATAATGGAATGCACAACCAAGTTAAATACCGCAGTTTGTATCAATACTACCCAAGAATTTCAAGACATGTATGATAAAATTAAAATTAAAAGAAGGATAATGTAATCTTGACTCAATCCTTTAAAAATGCAAATCATTACGATAAATTTTTATGAAAACACGTGCCGACACAAGAAGCTGAAGACACGGTGCTTGATGAATATTAAGAAGTACAATTTTACTTATTAGTCCATTAATCTATGGAATAACCAGGACAAAGAAAGGGTAAACGCTTAGAGTATTCTTGTCTTCAACGTTAGGATTGACCAAATAAGGTATGGAAACGGGATCCCACAATTATACATAACTCCTTTCCTGTAAATCACGAGGTGAACATACACACACTTATTTATGACTGACAATATACTTACCAGGCCCGTTGGCAAAGCTGGCTCGAGGTACAGCCTTTTGATGAATTCCTTGACCTCCCTGTTAGGTGAGAAATTGATATATAAGAAGATTGACTCATATAAATTTTACATTGTAAACAACAATAATATGGTTGGTATTTTCCTTTTTTGAATGAAAAGACCATTTGAAGATTAATGTTTGCTAGTTGCCACTTACAAAAAATGTACCAGACATAAAAAAAGATAAAATAAATAAACTAGGAAATAGACGTCCACACTAAAGATGTGGAACGTGTCCAAGCTCGCACAGGCTAAAGTCAACTTTTTAAATACCCTCAGAGCACTCTAGACCTTGCTCCCATTCGTGGAGTAAACATTTTACAAGCCTATATGCACTCTAGACCTTGCCCCCATTCGCAGAGTAAACATTTTACAAGCCAATATGCACTCTAGACCTTGCCCCCATTCGTGGAGTAAACATTTTACAAGCCTATATGCACTCTAGACCTTGCCCCCATTCGTGGAGTAAACATTTTACAAGCCTATATGCACTCTAGACCTTGCCCCCATTAGTGGAGTAAACATTTTACAAGCCAATATGCACTCTAGACCTTGCCCCCATTCGTGGAGTAAACATTTTACAAGCCAATATGCACTCTAGACCTTGCCCCCATTCGTGGAGTAAACATTTTACAAGCCCATATGCACTCTAGACCTTGCCCCCATTCGTGGAGTAAACATTTTACAAGCCTATATGACAGATTCACCAATCTATTTAGTACCAAAGAATGAATTCGGCCGAAATAGGTGTCCAAGCGAGCGAAGCGAGCTTGGACAAAAAAATTGAGAGGAAAGATGTTTGTCTAATTTGTGCCTCACAAAAGTGCAGACAGTAAAAGTTCTTAAATATCTAAAGAGAAATAGTTGGCGAGCCATCCTGCTCTTTCTCTCTCAAAAGAATTCAAGTTATGGAAAGGTGTAGGACAATATAAAAAATAAGAGTGTTACCTATAAGGTATAAAATTGTAATAAATAACAAAAAATACTTACTCCCGTCCATAGGTGAAGATGGTGACAAATACTAACGTCACGATGATGCATATGACCACAATGGTCAAGATGATCCAAACAGCCAGACCTGGTCAAAGAAAGAACATTATCAGTCATGCTGCTCAAATTTCCACTGTAACATCTGAAAGTAAGAAAGCAAATGTATTTCAGCAAGTGTTAGTTTGATTACAGAATATCAATACAAATCATCCCCGGAGGTATCGCTTAATTCATGTAGAATTTAATAGACGATACTGCCTAAAATGTGATCCTGTTTCAATATCAAATTTTCATGCTATATGGAAAAATTTTCTAATGTTTTCTAATGAAGATTTTCTGATTCAGAGAGATCTGAAGTACTTATATAGTTCTTGCAATTATATATGAGTGGTGCTTTATCTTAGTCATCCAATCATTCCACTTTTTTCAGATATCATATCTTTGATGAATTAATTATAATCCAATTTACGCAACACCTCTACGGTAGCAACAGTTGGTGCAGACAATTCATGTAATATCAAAGATGCAGACTGTTTCAATAAGGTAGTTTTATGCTCCTCGAAATCGCTAAATGGAAGCGAATCACATGTTACAAACAGGAGCAAAGGCAAAACAGGTAGTAAGAAACCCGCAAAACTGCATTATTCCCATCGGCCATTAGCTCTCGTCCAAGGATAAAGGCAGCTGAGGCCACTACCCTCCCCCACCACTGTCGGAGCCGCGACAAGAATGGAAAGCCTGTGTCATGCCGACGCAAATCCAAGAAAACTATGACAATGGTGCACTTGGAAGGCAGCCTGAAGAGAGCCAGGAATGTTCACAGGACACCTCACGTAAGGGACGGACGCTCACCATAACAAAGGCAAGGGAATAAATACAACACTGAAAGCACCTGTCAGTCTGTCACTCCTGTCAGTGTCGCAACAAAGGCATCACGACCGCGAGCTCCCCTACACGCAACACTTTTTTTTCCTTCCCTACGTCAGCAACCACGTCATTGTTCTGACGTGCTTATCAACTCTATGTTCATATAATTCTTTCGTAAGTAGTATATCTAATAGTGGATATTTGATTAATCCCTAATGAATACTCACATAAAAATAAATCCCTTTGATACGGTAAAAGAAAAACAATCAAATACTTTCGGCAGTAAATTGCTAAACAGTAACAAAAGGATGAAAGAATTAAATTGCAGTCTCCACCAACAGTAAATGACGAAAATACGCGTGATGTGTAAGCTTGGCGGGCATGGCCACAGCTACAGGTAGAAGTACAATTTGACTTAATTAGGTAACATGAAAAGCGTTCGCACAAGTCAATTCATACTATATGTTATGATATGTGTCTGCTATTTGTATAATGTATATTTTAGTATATGTCAAGAAATACTACATATTCTGACAGACTAATCATAAACAATGGCGCGAAGCAAGTCTTTCAAGGCGTGCGAGGGCGAGCATCTCAGGTTTAGCGTGAGGCGCAACCCTTGGTTACCGAAAGGGGCTAACACGACACGCCATGGAAGATCTTGGAGCGTCATAGTTCCCAGAATAGCGCAACAGAAGGCGGATTAAACTGCTGACGTATAAGTTAAAATCTGTATAAAGTTTCTTTCTTTGCCGTGAAATTCACTCAAACTGAGGGTAACGAGTCCTTTCCATTCACCACTTCTGCTTCATAAACTATTCTGACAAAACGAAATATGTTCGGTCAGAAGGTTAAAACGTGGGGTGAGGTTAGGTTAGGAAGTTAAAACTTTGGGTATGATCAAGAGCTTAAACTTTTTGGTAAGTTTAGGAGGCTTAAACATCGTGTTAGTATTACTCAGAGTTTTTTTCCGATGTTCTTTTTATGGTGACTATTGTTCGAAACATAATAAACACAATAGAATATAATGATTTCGACCACCAGATGCATTATGATATTTAAGTATAAATCTACCAAATTACAATGCCAGGTAAAGAATCTGCTAATGTGTATCCCTGCCATCAACAGCTACACATTAATTCATCCTTTTGATTACAACACGCGGTAATTCGACGGACGCAGGTGACCATAAGCTTTCCCGCTTCCACCACTACAGGGCGCTGGAATGTAACGCTGAAGCTATACTGGGAAACTTTCCCCGAAGTTATTATGGCTGATAATGCATGTTCGTGTCAAATTTGAAAGGCAGTTTCTCCGTATCCCCGGTGTTGTGGCCTGTGGGCGCGATCTGCTGTCACGGGCTGCGTAGTACGTATTGCACCATCATACACACACTGTTTGTTCGTTCTCCTTCGTACATTATGAGAGCATGTATGTTTTTTTAATTTTTATTGTGCATTCACATCCATTGCGAAATATATCACAATTATATCAAAGAATGTACTTAATTTTATGAGCTGAGTGTAAAGTATGCAGTCAATATAGATTGCAACTTGTGCTGAGAAGCCACAAAAATGAGAAGAAAATATGTGCACCGCATGGTGCAGTGAACTTATAAACTTCACTTATTGAACTTATAAATAAAGATAAACGAGCCAACCCAGCTGGGGGAAAAAATGCAGGTGTTTGGGAGGGTGGCTCCCATTCATGCGCCCCGCGCCCTTGTGCGTGACGCAACATGTTGGGATCCATGTGCGAGTTGACGTGTGTGCGTGTGTGGCGTGTGCTTCCGGCCTGACAACACATGACCGCATTGAACGCTAATCACTGTGACGACAGCAATTTGTATACGCACACACACATTCTCTCTCTCTCTCTCTCTCTCTCTCTCTCTCTCTCTCTCTCTCTCTCTCTCTCTCTCTCTCTCTCTCTCTCTCTCTCTCTCTCTCTCTCTCTCTTTTTGTGTTGTATACACACACACACACACAGCATCAACTTCAGTAAATTCATTTAAAGAGCCCTGGGTCACATCTTTCCCCCCCAGCCCGCAGCAGACCACTGTCCTAACAAGTTCCGAGAATCTGTTATCAGGACCAGCCATTACAGCCTCACGAACACAGGAACTCCTCAATTGTCATCTTAACAACAACAAATCAACCACGACCGTCCGCCTCGCCATAGCCTCTCATTCATCATAACAGAACGTTTTGCTGCCCGCACCTCATGACGAATTTGTAGATTCCCAACAGGCAAACTACTTTAAAGCAACCACACACAAAATATAAGTAGTGTATATTATGAAACGATGATTCAATTCTAACTTGGCGACGAGACCCTAACAAAAGCGAGCATAAGTTCACCTGGTCCGGAAGGCCGAAACATGGTAGGCAAATTCTTCCACGAAGCCCGCTGGGAACAACACCCGCCCACCCACGCATTGTGACCAATCATATCTCAGTGATTCTCAGAACATTAATCTATGACAGTCATTCCTGTTGAACTTAAAATTGCTTATCATCTTAAGAAAATTAAACTCAAGCACCCATCATCCCCTTACGTATCCTGTTAGAGTTACAGCTACGCGATCTGTCAGCAAAAGCAAAACCAAACATGCCGAATGAAATTATAAGGACATAAAAAAAAAATGGATTGAACATAAAATTACTTGAAATCTAAAGAAAGGAAGGAAATACACAAATCATGGCAGTAGACTATACACGACTCTTGAGAACAGTGGTTGTTGGACACCCAGCGCGCCTCTTAACAACGTATACGTATTACGTAAAGGCGTTACGCAAGGTTTGGGTAGCCTTTTATATATATATATATATATATATATATATATATATATATATATATATATATATATATATATGCGTATGTGTGTGTAAGTATGCAAAACCTTTTTTTTTATGCGTAGTGGTATTTCTCAAAACATTTATATAACTGTTTAATAGAGCATGTCATGGCTGCTTGACCAGTGGTGCAACAGCGCTGCTCATCCCCCTCCCCCCCCCTGGGCCCCCCACCCTCCCGCAACGCACACAAGGGGATTTCTCCGTAATGCTAAGGGCTTCTTGACCTTCAGGGATGATAAAACTTTATGTCCATCTTGAATGCGGAACGTGGCCATCCACGAAGTGTAAGAAAAAGATTACGAGTGAGTTCTTAGTAGTGGCTTAAAAGAGGTAAAAGATTATGCCACATACTTCAAAAAAAGTGGAAAATTATGCGTTAGCACGTCAGAAATAACTTTGTACCAGCTCAGCCAAAGACCGACATGACAAACTTTCTGGCCCTAAGGGTGAATTATCACACCTTAATTTGTCTGAATTCAATAAGATAAACCATAGCTCTGAATTTTCCTGAAATCTGCCGTCGGTATGATATTCGTTGACTTGTCACACAAAATATTTCAACAGCTTAACATATACGATTACGAGAATAACATCAACGATTATTTTTAACTAGTAAATCTTAATTTCCTGTGTCCACCTAGACGTCAGCTGGAATCCAGAGAGCATAGCCACTTGTTAACAAACGTTGATATGGAGACTATCAAAACAGCCTAAATAAATTAAAGTTAAGCTGATAACATTCTATGAGTTTGCTTATTTTTTTTAGAAATTAAGAATAGAAGAACCAAAAACAAATTACTAAGAAAACAGATGTGTGTGTTCGCTTGCCTTTCTTCAAAAACGTACGTAATACGTAAATAGAAGAAAGCATAAAAATTCACTGTTATAACATTTTTTTACATGGAGGTTAAAAAATGTTACAAAAAGAAATTACTATAAAAAATCTGTGAACAACCCGCGATCCTGGAGCCTTGCGACATAATTACTACTGCGACTACTACTACTACTACTACTACTACTACTACTACTACTACTACTACTATATACTACTACTACTACTACTACTACTACTACTACTATATACTACTACTATTACTATATACTACTACTACTACTACTACTATATACTACTACTACTACTACTACTACTACTACTACTACTACTACTACTACTACTATACTATATACTATACTACTATACACTACTATTACTACTATACTACTACTACTACTACTACTACTACTACTACTACTACTATATACTAAATACTACTACTACTACTACTACTACTACTACTACTACTACTACTATACTACTATATACTACTTTTACTACTATACTACTACTACTACTATACTACTACTACTACTACTATACTACTATACTATACTACTACTCACTACTATACTATACTATACTACTACTAACTACTACTACTACTATACTACTACTATACTACTACTACTACTACTACTAATACTACTACTACTACTACTATACTACACTACTACTACTACTACTACTACTATTACTATACTACTACTACCTACTACTACTATACTATACTAACTACTACTACTACTACTACTATACTACTACTACTACTACTACTACTAACTAGCTACTACTACTACTACTACTACTATACTTACTATACTACTACTACTACTATACTATCTACTATCTACTACTACTACTACTTACTACTACTAACTACACTACTACTACATACTACTACTAACATACTACTACACCTACTACTACTACTACTACTTACTACTACTATTACTACTACACTACTACTACTACTACTACTACTAACTATCTATCTACACTACTACTTCTACTACTACTTATACTACTATACTATCATACAACTACTACACTACTACTACTACTATACTATACTACTACTACTATACTATACTACTACTACTCTACTACTACTACTACTATTACTACATACTATACTACTACTACTACTACTATACTACTATACTACTACTACCTACTACTACTACTACTACTTACTACACTACTACTATACACTATACAATAATCTACATACTACTACTAAATAGACACTACTAACTATAAAACACTACTACTACTACTACACTACCATACACACACTATACATAACTACACTACTATCGAAAGATATTACAATATCTATATAATATTACTAGATCTATAATCTCTATCTGACACGTACTATCTCTATACAACTCTACCCTCATCACAAAAAAAAATACACAAAACTCATAACTCACAACAACAGTGCGTATAATAGGACAGAAACCAAAGCGTACTGAAAGAATACTATTAAAAGGGTATCATGGAGGAAAGAGAAAATCATATAAAGTGGAGAGAAGATAAAAAGGGTATATGGAGGAAAGAAGAAAATCATAATAAAAAGGGTATATGGAGGAAAAGAAGTAAATCATAATACAAAAGGCATATGGAGACGGCGACTGTGTAGGGGAATGAGAGGAGGTAGAGGGAGAGGGTTGGCAGAAACCTGAGTTGGGGTTTGGAGTGCGTCTCTGAGTGAATTAAATTAAGAGGTTGGGACAAGGGCAAGGGAACGGCGAAGGGCAGAATGGTGATAACCTAAATAGAGTGTCCTAAATCTTATTGAGAAAACAATCTCTCTCTCTCTCTCTCTCTCTCTCTCTCTCTCTCTCTCTCTCTCTCTCTCTCTCTCTCTCTCTCTCTCTCTCTCTCTCTCTCTCTCTCTCTCTCTCTCTCTCTCTCTCTCTCTCCATAACATACGAAACCTTGTATAGGGACGCATCTAGATACTACAGCAATGTGAGTGATTAATAATAACAATAATAATAATAATGAACAATAACAAATATCACGAAACACTCTTGGGTCGAACTCGATAATGACGCCACGCTAATTTTAATCAACAATGAAAGCAGAACTCTCAGATTAAAACAAGTTCAAGCTGACAAATGCTGAAAGTCAAAGCAATTTTGGAGTGTTAACAAACTAATCTGCATCAGGAAAATGAGTTAAGCATTATCAGATTCACTCTGCAAAACCGCTTTCACTATGGATAACTCTTCACGGTGCCAGACAAATGCCACGAGTGTTAAAAGGCCATGTTACCGGTCTTCCATTATACATTTATAATAATATTTTTTCATACACTTGTATCACTAACACTAATATGATTTTGATAATATGGACATGAGGAAATACACTACTGAAACTACCTACTTCATCACAGTTCCCGTGGCCAGATTAGTAAACTCATATCTGTTGCCAGTCACCTGATTCAGAAGGTGACTGAGGTGCTGGTCGCCTCTCCCAGACAGAAAGACAGAGGACACAGTGATAGGCCCCATCTGACACACACCGAACTTTGACGCTCTTTTGACGAACTTTGAACTGCAACGCTCCCGAACTTTCGCGGGTTACTATTCAAGTCACTATTAAGTTTGGTGAAGTTACTATTTAGTCCATCATTTAATTTCTCAACAGTGTTTTTATCGCTTTAATGAGTACGTGTATTTCTAAAAGCAAAACTATTGTAATCAGTTTACATGAGGGAAAAAAATTAGATATATCGATTCAGTTGTATGGGAGCAAATGAGCTCAAGAAATAAGAGATGTAAATGCAATTAACTGAATAACCTCCAACAGTGCTTCCGATACGCCCAGAGCCTGCATATCCTACTCCTCCTTAAGGTTCTTGTAAGTCACGACCTGTTGAACACTTGCAACTAAATGTGTAAGAAAAAATTTTGGTCATTCTTTTATAACTTGTATGAAAACACTCGCTTTCTAACTTATCACATTATCTTTGTCAGCAATGTGTAGTTGATACGGCTTTCCTGAGATATGCAAGAATCTGAAATTCTCTCTCTCTCTCTCTCTCTCTCTCTCTCTCTCTCTCTCTCTCTCTCTCTCTCTCTCTCTCTCTCTCTCTCTCTCTCTCTTATTTTGTGCATCTGTTTGTTTTCCTACAGTAGCCTTTGTTCGTCAACCCAGATGGGCAATGCAGAAAAAAATTGCGAGTAGACAGAGGTAAGGACGGGAGGGTGAGAGGGAAGGACCCAGGGGTGAACGAACGAGGGAAGTAATGTATTCTAGGAAATAACTCATCCTTTGTCAGCCCGTAATACATGTGCATCGGTTTCATTCACGACAGGTGGGCAAGGGGATTAGGGGGAGGGGGAGTGGAAGGACCTATTTATTCATCACTGCACAATGCACATGCAAACCCGATCAGTGTAACATAACCTTCAAAACTCAATCATTCCTTCCAAAATCACCCCTTATTCGTTCTCCCAGTCACATATCACCGCCCATCTACAGACGTTTATCTCATACACTCCATCACATAATTCCCCTCTAAAGACGCCCTTCACTCCCTTATTCACTAGATCTTTGATCAAAATCTCGCACCTCTAAAGCCTCCTACCAAAATCTCGCACCTCTAAAGCCTCCTACCAAAATTTCGCACCTCTAAAGCCTCCTACCAAAATCTCGCACCTCTAAAGCCTCCTACCAAAATCTCGCACCTCTAAAGCCTCCTACCAAAATCTCGCCCCTCTAAAGCCTCCTACCAAAATCTCGCACCTCTAAAGCCTCCTACCAAAATCTCGCACCTCTAAAGCCTCCTACCAAAATCTCGCACCTCTAAAGCCTCCTACCAAAAGCTCTCACCTCTAAAGCCTCCTAGGTCAGAGGCCTCGAAAGCTGACACAAAGGGAAAAAGATGGATGGTAAAGACACTACTCGACTCTTCTCAGAACTCAGTGTCTCTGGCCATCCCCAGCAGGCTTGCCCGCGGTGTGAGCCCCTGCAAGTCCCTTGTGCGTCCGTTGCGCACACCTCGGCTATTCAGCAAACACCATTAATCTAACAAGAGTTTATAAAGTGTCGGTTGATCAATTAATTCCAGTTATCTCTTTTGATAGCTTCTTTGAGCGTTTCTCAGATTATACTCTCTCTCTCTCTGAATCGCAACTTTTTTTAACCCGGCGCCTAATCAAAGCCATTCCCTGTGGCTGCTACTCTTACATAAAAGATTTGTGCTTATACAACTTCCAAGAATCAAATACATATGCATGAAAAAATACACAATATAAGTGACAGTTTGAAGCCCTAACACTATTAATGGATTCGCGTACCCATCAAGGACGACGCTGGTTCTCAATTCCTTGAAACTGACCGGAGCCTTGACGATAAAAAAAATGTTAAAATAAGATGATAAAAAATAAAAAAAAATAAAAAATAAGCGGAGAAAAAATTTAATGCACATAATTAAGGCCTAAGTTTACCATGAAAGCGTGTGACCTTTTAGCCATGAGTGGGACCAGTTATATAATTGTAGACTAAAGTTCACCAGGACTTGGAACGCCTTAAAAGGAACACGAGACACATCTAATGAACATGAAAATTCAGTCGTAACGGAGCGGGGCGCCACGATTCGTATTTTTTTCACCCAAGTATTATAGGATCCTGTTTCTGAGCGACGATATACTCTCTCAAATATTTTTTTCATAGTTAACAAATCATACATAATAAATAAGCACGGAGATTAAGAAATACGTAGGAAGAATAACCCAGATAGATTTCTTAATAACAGGGAGGGGGGGATTTTTTACAAAATTGCCTCCGCATCAGCTATGAGGCTTCCTTTGATAGAGTGTGGAGGGGATCGGAACACGGAAGATCAACGGAGCACTGTCATGCCTCAAATGGGAAGTGGAAAGAAATATTGCTTCCGAGAAAGTGGCTAAAGCGTCGGAGGGTCATAAATCTTAGCGATACCAAGAGTCCTTCAGCGTCCTGCAAATAGCTCTTACTTTAAAGGATGGAGAGAGAGAGAGAGAGAGAGAGAGAGAGAGAGAGAGAGAGAGAGAGAGAGAGAGAGAGAGAGAGAGAGAGAGAGAGAGAGAGAGAGAGAGAGAGAGAGAGAGAGAGAGAGAGAGAGAGAGAGAGAGAGAGACGAGGGGGAGGGCAGTTTAAAACTAACTAACTAACTAACTAACTAACAAACAAACATACACAGATGCGGTTACTCTCCCCTTTGAGCAAGGGGATGGGGAGGGGGGATGAGTGAGGTCCCAGCAGTACCCAAAGATCGGTAATGAGCTCCAAGCTCGCACCGGCAGGGTGAAACTGCAGCGATTGGGAGTCCAACTCCCTGGGACAAGACCATGGGTGAATAACACACACACAAAAGGTCCCTCCTCTAGAAGGGACCTTACACACACACACACACACACACACACACACACACGTCTCTATGACCGAGCGACCTCCACCGACAGAGCGGACAAGTAAACCATACAGCTGCCTGTTGGTCTGACATGCCATCTTCCAAGAGGTGGTGATAATGGCGGTAGGGCGTGGGGGGCAGCGGGGACGAGGTGGGCAAAATGAAAAGAGGAAAATGATGGGGAAAGAAGAAGGAAAGGAGAAAAGAATGCATTACGTGCTACTCCCCTTCCCTTCCGTTCTCCGAGAACGAGCAGAGTAATCTATTCTGTTGGCTATTTAGACTCTTCCAAGAAGTACCAAAAGCACGGCAAATAGATAGATAGGAGAGAGAGAGAGAGAGAGAGAGAGAGAGAGAGAGAGAGAGAGAGAGAGAGAGAGAGAGAGAGAGAGAGAGAGAGGAGAGGGAGGAGGGAGGAGGGAGGGAGGAGGAGGGAGGGAGGGAGGGAGGGAGGGAGGGAGGGAGGGAGGAGAGGAGAGAGAGAGAGAGAGAGAGAGAGAGAGAGAGAGGAGAGGAGAGAGAGAGAGAGAGAGAGAGAGAGAGAGAGAGAGAGGAGAGAGAGAGAGAGAGAGAGAGAGGAGAGAGAGAGAGAGAGAGAGAGAGAGAGAGAGAGAGAGAGAGAGGAGAGAGAGAGAGAGAGAGAGAGAGAGAGAGAGAAGAGAGAGAGGGGAGGAGGAGAGAGAGAGAGAGAGAGAGAGAGAGAGAGAGAGAGAGAGGAGAGAGAGAGAGAGAGAGAGAGAGAGAGAGAGAGAGAGAGAGAGAGAGAGAGAGAGAGAGAGGAGAGAGAGAGAGAGAGAGGAGAGAGAGAGAGAGAGAGAGAGAGAGAGAGAGAGAGAGAGAGAGAGAGAGAGAGGAGAGAGAAGCGCTTTCCCGGTCTCTTAGGGCTACATTTAATGGGCCTGCCTCAAGGGTTTCCTGGAACTAAAAATTAGCCTGGCATTGTAAGCAACAAGGGCCGACCTCGCCCTAAACCAACATTCGTCCTCGCTGCGTTCTAAACCAGTTCTTAATGGCATAACGATGCGTTAGGCCTAACTGTATAGCACCTACAGCTTATACTACACCTCTATCAAACACATGCCAGCCATGGACGCACGTGTAAGGATGCGATGCAGCTTGTATCATTTTGTTTCGTTTTTGTTTCATATGATTCAAGGAAAAAGGATACATGTCGGTATTCTGATTCCCAGCGTCTCTGGATTGGCTATTACTGTTGATTTCGGAAAACTGGCCTATCACCACCACCAACGCAGCAAGAACAGTGAATGAATGATAGGTCTTAATGAACGGTAATGAACTGTTCCGATTTCATCCACTCTAATAACGAGGAGTATACATATGATTGACACTCATGCAGACATGTGGCACGCTAGGCCGTATGAGAGAGAGAGAGAGAGAGAGAGAGAGAGAGAGCGGGGAGGGGCAGATGGGGTAGGAGGTCAACTGAGTCGACTCGCTCTCGCCATTCAGTGTCGGGCGGGCGGAGCAGAAGCACGTGTTTCTGCTCCTTCTACAGTATCCTTCGCGTGTGATCCTTCGAAAGAAATGAAGGCCGTGCACTCCATCCGCAGCCTAGACTTTAAGTTCTCGTTGAATGGTGTGTTTTATACATATGATGTGACATCACTTTTAGTTTGAGTATCGTGCCAACAGAAAATCAAAATATTTAAAACAACTTATAAAATTGTTCTATGAAAAATACCGAAAAGGAAGAAAATATTATGTAAGTGCTGACATGAAGACCGATAAACACTTTGGTAAAACATACACAATTGTGTCCTAGCTCTGTTCTCTGTAAGAAATTAACTGTTAACGCAGCTGAAACTTTCCCCTCTGATGATCTTTGAAAATTAATACAAAAAGCCGCACAGTCGCTACCAGGAGCCGCCAGCAAGCCTCCAGACAAGTTCCACAACAACTAAACGAGTCCTCAGGCTTCCCAGAACATGTAAAGAAAGTAGTATAATGCCTTCCATGGTTCCACCCCGCCCCGGCGATACGCGGAACGCCCTTCCTGAGACTATTCCTCTGAATACACATGAACACTATTTAGCTGATACTTGTGATTTAATATATATCTATAATAATATAAGCAAAAGTGTGTGTGTCTGTGTGTGTGTGTGTCCGCGATAGGTGCCGCCCCCATTGCCCCAATCCCATCATATGGCACAGTTTTGGAACCGGGTCGACCAGGGGCACATTTTAAGCCCATTTATAAGATGATCCGATCACTTTTATTTATTTTTAATTTTTAGTAGCCTATTAGCGAGAATTGTGAAAAAAAAGTGGGTTGCGAGAATTAAGGAAACCTTGATGTAGGGTGATGGGTAATGGGTGGGGTGATGGGTAATGGGTGTGGGGTGATGGGTGAGTGAATGGGTGATGGGTGATAGGTGGGGGGTGATGGGTAATGGGTGAGTGAATGGGTGGGGGGTGAGTGAATGGGTGGGGGGTGATGGGTAATGGGTGAGTGAATAGGTGGGGGGTAATGGGTGAGTGAATGGGTTGGGGGTGATGTGAATGGGTTGGCGTTAATACATACATTTCTACATCCATGATTTCAGGAAAGTTAAAAGGGGCTATCTGGAGAGTCTGTGTTTGGTAGGCCTTTGGCCCACCAAACAGGTGGTAGGCCCACCAATAGCCCTCCACAGGAGCTAGCCAAAAAGTCCGCCCGGAGGGCGGCTTTGCGGCTAGTATATATATATATATATATAAATATATTACCTCCTTTGCATCGCCTTGTATATTATTCCTATGTATATTCCTTTACATGAACTGTTGTTTGATCACTGTAAAACAAGTTTCACTTCATACTGGTTGGATAGTTATCTGCGTAGGATACATGGACCTCACACACCACCTGAAAATCACACCGATAATGGAATGCACATATTGACTATTACAGAGTCAATGTGTGTGCACACTTACCTTATCTTCATGAAATATGTGTCATTTCAGAGGGGAGAGATAAATAAATTTTTCTTAAAATGTAACATCACAGAACATCATATTCGTGAACAATTTGTCAGTGGTGGATTTTACTAACATCTGTCAAAGCAATTGTCTGGTACATACTAAATGTGCAAATATTACCATGTCTGATTCCATTATAGTCTGTCTTTAATATATATATCGCATTAAAGGCACCATGTAGACCATTGTGTGTGTGTGTAAAGATATATATAAATATCATAATATAAGAAAAGAAATAGGGTGATAGACACATTGATGATGCTTAGGAGGTTGTATGTAGTCTAGGAATGTGCTTGGTGATAACATATGATATGTAATAAGAAAATGTTCTGAATAAAACTATTACAACGGATTTGCAAAACTCGTAGGTAAGTTTTTTCATCGCCATGAGGTGACTTTTTTTAAAACTTTTGTTTCACTGTACGTAGTATTAACACGAGCGGCATCATCTGAGAGCCATGGGTGTATGTGATAAAAAGAGATTTTCATGAGAAAAAGACAATGTGAGTTGTGCAGATATTTGAAAATGAGACAAAAAATGTGAATAAAGTTGATCCTACTCTGGTATGAAATTAAATATTTACTGAACAAGACTGTTTCACTTATTTGAACCTTTTCCTTGACATATTTATTTTCAGCTGAAGACCTACAGCAATAACGCGGATGTTAGTGCGGTCAACTGGGGCTAATGGAGTAAGATTGTCTTTAATAACAGTTCGCTTTGTTGCTATCATTATCATCATTGTATAGATCGGCATGATTAAAGGTGATCAGTGGTAAAGGGAAACCAGGGAGGGCAAGGGTTGTGCAGTTTAAATCCCAACTAGTCAGTAAATAAAACCAATTATCTCTTGCCCTAGTTTTCCTTTCCCATTATGATAATTACCATTATCGTTATCATCATCATTAGCAGAATTTGTGATAGTAATGATGGTTATCATCATTGGTTTTTGGTCTGACATGTCATTCTGAATCAAGCAACTATTCAATATTATTTCATAAATCATTTCATCAGTTCAACGAGAATCCTCTCATATATTATAACCCACTAAATGGATTTTTCAAATACATCAATTGCATATCACATTGCCCAATTTCTAATACATTTTTTTTCTCATTTTCCCATTCTTGACTTTTCATCTCCATCATTCTTCTCATTGTCTTTTTTATTTATATACGTAGGCTACTTTCAAACTTGTATGTTTTCGCCTATATATTTTGTTCAAAAACATATTACGTTATGAAATCTGAGAAGAAAAGTTTGTTTTTTAATAAGTTTCTGATCATCATAACCTTCGGAAGATTTCATCCACCATACTTCTTTACAATGATCATGGTATCACGAGGAAACTTTCGATATTGCATTAATTAAGAGTGCCAGTATATCATTTCGGTGTAGCCAATACAGCTTTGAGGATATCAAGAAGCTACTGAAATGGTTAATTTCACTACCTGTTGATCTAGTGATTCATTGAAGCTTGAACCTTAGCCAGGCTGACTTATATCCAGCAGATACAGCTGTGCGGTAATATATTCTTTCTGATTAATTTATTCATTATTATTATATTACTGCATTTAGATGAGACTGGCCAAAAGTAATTGATATAATTCATAGAAAAAAAATTCTCAGGACCAAACACTAGATAGCAGACAATAAAGCGGCTCTACGTTCAGAATGCGCAGCGAGGTCCTAGATTTATGTTAAGAGGAGGTTCATAATCTTGACACATTGGATGATGCATCAGCCTCACTAAGTACAGCAATAGGCCTGGAAGATTATTCAGCAATCTCAGAAAAGTGGGTAATGAATATACAATGTAACATGTATGTACTATTTCACCATTACTTATAAAGAAAAAGTACGTACAGTACTGCCTCACATTTAGCATGTTCAGATTTGACAAATTTGCAACTGGCGACCCAATAATTTGCTTCCCTAATTCTTATTTGGCGACCAAATTTTCCCATTCGGTGATTATTTTCCTCCTAAGAAACACTAAAACCATACTTTGTCACCATATTCTTGCATTTGGTGAATATTTTACCCCATTTGAAATGCTCTCTAACTGTCCTCGATATATTTTCCTGCCTTACTAATTACAAGATGAAGATTTAAAGAAACTTTTCATTAGCTCACTTTTACTTTATCTCTTGGTATTTGATACTCCCTGATATCCCTTGATATTTTAACTCCCTGAGAGATTGGTACTGATTACAGTAAACCATTACTTTTACGGACCTCTATCTAACGGATTTTGGCTTTGACAAACTTTTTCTGCCAGTCTGATGTACGCGGGGATTTACCGAATAAGTTCGGTAAATACGGGGCTAGGTTCGGTGGTGGGTCCGGCGGAACATGTACACGCAGGTTAGTCGGTGGCAGTGAAAATGACCGGGTGGTGCGCAGCAGTGCGCCGATCACTCTAGCTTTGTCCGCTCGATTGTAAACATCTCTCACGTCTTCCCGTTCCTCACTACGTATTGTTTTAATTTCCCTACATGCGAGTAGTATTTATGATGGCTGCATGTACGTAAGTATACAAACTTTCATCTAACAAAGTTCATTATACAGGGAAGTCCCGAAGATACGAGCAGTTAGGTTCCACCTGGCATACTCGTAAAGTGAAATCTCGTATAGCGAAATACATAACTAATGGTAAAATATAGGTTTGGTTCCAGGACCCCATCAAAGACATGTTTTTCAAGCTAAAATAAACTGTAGTGGTCCCAAGGTTGGGGCCGCACTCCTGGGCAATTACCCCTAAAGGTCAGGCCGCACACCTGGCTAATTACCCTTCAGGTCACGCCTTGCTTGGGGTGACCTGACTGGGGTCAACCAGAATCCCCCTTTGTCCAGCCCTGGAGTCCTGTATTTAGTCAGTTACCTACCAACCACTACAGTGAGAGGAACACCACTCCTCCTCTCCCTGTGGTGGTAGGTAGGTAACTGCCAGAATCTGGTCTAGGAAGCCAGGGCGGGAACCCAGCAAGGGAGGTGCGGGAGGAATTTGGGTCACGAGCGAGTCTGGTCCATGCCAGGTGTTGGCTTGACCTTTAGGGGTAACTAGCCAGGTGTGTGGCCCCAAGCTTGGGGCCACCACAACATCATCATACAGCCCAGATGCATACATGGTAGGGCACACATTTTGAACTTGGTAATTTTACTCACCCCAGTTTGAATGTCGTAGCATTGGATTTTCGATCTCGTATATTGAAAATAGACCCTAATTTACTCAGCTCGTATCATTGATTTCTCGTATACCGAATGCTCGTATAACGGGGCTTCCCTGTACATGGAAATGGTCTGAAAAGGCGAACTTTCACCTCATATAATGAACAAAATTTGTTATATGCGAAAAGTTTGGATCCCTCGTATATAACGAAGTTTCGGATATAATGTCATCCCCTACCCCCCAATTGGTTCATAAAAGTGAGGGTTTACTGTACTGTTTTTCCTGTTGCTTACATTATTCATTTTTGGCAAATTCTCATTTGGCGAGCTTTCTACAGCACCAACTAATTGCCAAATGCAAGACCTTACTGTACATTCAAGTCATTGACTGTATTTTCTTCTTCTATGGAGTCATTCCTGCTGGGTTAAATCTTACAAGCACTTTTCTCTTGTATAAATTGAATCTTTAGTTCTTTAGTAACATCTTCATATCCTTTGTGTGTATCACTACTGGCCTCCCTACTGTCAAGAATGATTTGTTTATATATTTTATCTATTCTTTTAAATAATTAGAAAGGCATGATATCCTTGATGTCACTCGAACTTTTATTGATTGATAAAATTACGTAGCATTTTATAGTTTGTCATTGGTCTAAATTTAAATACGTGATGGAGTTATTTTTCAATGTAACTCAATAAGAATGAAATAAAAACATGCGAGTTTGTGATAATTTGTGGAAGCACACTATTCCACAGCCCTCAGATGATGGCTGCACGTCAGGAGTGTTGTGGCTGGCATGGTAAGTCGTCACACAGCATTATATTTACAAAGTGATAATTACACAACTTGATAAAACTTTACTCAATGTCATCAAGTCAAGTGTCAAAATGTCATCAGGTGATTCTCTGAGCATGCAAAGTGTTACCATGTATATGTTGTCACTAACGCTACTGATAATGCATTGTCTTTGAAAATAACTTCTTGAGGTCGGTAGGTATATGGTGCCAAGCTAGGAAAGTAAAAAGAAGTTTTTGAAAAGAGAGTTTCAGCCTATCTAAACAGGAATGAAAACAAGGATTCAGTCATGACAGCAATATACACTCGCATAATGTGCAAACATTGAAGTGTGGAAGTATGTTTGATGTCAGTGCAGCATTAAGGATATCCTTCAGTAATCACTCAAGGAGTTATCAATACAATTTGTCAATAGTAAAATCCACCAATGACAATATCACATACGCACAAAATTGAAGAAAAATATCACTAACAAAAATTCCCTGAATCTGAGCCGTGTCAGCTTCACCAGACATCCTATTTTCTATTAACTAAAACAAAAACCACGATGTAACCTATTCAAAGTTTGATGACCCATTCACTGTAACTTCATAAAAGCAGATCTTCAACTTACATAGGAGGATATCTTACAGGTTTTTACAGAATATGTAGTAGAATGTGTAGTAAAAGTAAAAAAAAAAAAAACTCACAGAAAGCAAATGAAGAATGTGTAATTACTAAGCCAAGTTTCCCAGTGTGTCACAGTGAAAGAGTCAACAATCTCTGCAATAATGAGTAATAAGCCTAACTATGGAGCACTACTGAAATATACCAGCTTCCTTATAAAAGAATTTCCTCTCAGTAATCAGTACAATATATATAAATTCAGTGCACTGCTAGAGATGAGATTCAAAACTATTTAGTAAACTACGATAGCTGATTTAGTTTTGTTTCTATAAATACAATACATATATATATATAGTCCATCAAAACAAGTTTATGGAATATTTGTAACTCTAGGACTAAACACTAATAGCTTTAATCCCCAGCTAATTAAACTACCTACACATTACAGTAACTATCTATTATGAGTCTTTTATCAGTGTAATATTTTTCTGCTCTTTGAGTCTGCATGAATGTTGAAACAGTAATATAAAGCTGTGATGCTACAATAAACTTTTTACAGAATATTGTATGAAGCTGCATTTCCTTGGATATTCATGTAAGTGGAATGTGGCACCTTTAGCCTTTAGTATGTCCCTAAATGGACATTATGTGGTAAAACATATGTGGCACTATCTACTTTATGATAAATTGTTACGCTTAAAAGTGGAAAGTTCCTGGCATTTTTACCTGAGTGCTGAAAATCTATAAGCTCTCTTTCAATATGTTGTGACTGACAGGGAAAGGCAGTTTCTCTCTCACTATCCAGTGAAATCTTTATAATATCACCAGTGGCGGACTTAGGGAATGCGGGGCACTAGGATGGTGTAAGGTGAGGGGCCTCCAACAATTTTGTCGATGTCGATATTTTTTTCCGAATAGTGACAACAAAAATCATCCAAACAAACCCGTGGCATGACCATTGGTGGAAAAGTAGCGCGTGCATAGTTGTGCACTTCATCATCTATAAGTGGCGACAATACAACTTCAGTGGGTACCCCGCTTGGCAAAAGTTGAGCGCGGGGCCCCTGTCAGCGCGGGGCCCTTGGCCATGGCCTCTTCAGCCCCCCCCAAATCCGCAACTGAATATCACCATTGAATGGACCCAACATAAATACTCCAGTGTGAGCCATTTCAGTTATCAATCGCACTTATATATCTTCGTATTCCTGAGATATGCCTTCAACGTTCAGCTCAGTCTCCCTCCCTCAGTATGATTCTTTGCGTATGACTCTCAACAGATTCTATACACTGACTAACCTCCTCTCTTTAACTAATTCCTATGTCAACTGTCACTTAGAAGGTAGTTGTATTTTGCATCTACCTTGAATGAAATATAAAAGAGTAAACTAACTCCCTTGAGATATTCTGGAAAAAATTACAGGAACCATTTGGACATCTTTTCGTGAGCAATATTTATTTGTATTGTCTGTTTAATTGGCATTTACGGCAGTGTCATTAGTCTGAACTGTAGATTCTGCACTATTATGTATACTATCATCCCCGGCTGGTCTAGGAAGTAGATCCAAGTTTTTCTCAGAATTACTCAAAGAATTCATTGATTCTTCTAAACCTGGAATAGTTGGCTCTTCAGTGGAATTCACTGTGAGGGAACTTCTATTTTCTCTCCTGATAAATGCCTTACTATTTGTGGAATTCTCTAGTTGAGGACTGAGAGATGTGTTCTCAGGTGATAAAGCAATGCTTGGGGAGAGGCTTTCCATAGAATCAACAAAACCTGGAGTTCTTTGTTCTTCATCAGTCTGTGAACTATTTATATTGACTGGATAATCAAGTGGCAATAGGATTGAACTATCATTTACAAACGTTTGTGTCTGTAAAATCTCTTCATTTGTTTCACTAAGATTTAATGAGGCATCATGAATAGAATCCTGATTTGTGAGATTAGTCTCATTATTTCTGTAAGTTGAAAAGTGATGACTGTTTGAATCTGAGAAAGCCTCCTGATGAAGCTCTGGATTATTTATTAATCTCGCAAAACGTGCTGGAGGATCATTGCCTTCCTCATGAAAAATATTCTCAGATGCCGACTTAGTATCAACTCCAACATTATAATTTTGCATTAAAAAATCTATATTCTGGAGTAGTTTAAAAAACTTACTACTTTGGCCTCTAATCTTTAGTTCAAAATTGTCATCAGTATTATTTAATGTAACTTCAACACCTTTGGCTTTCATGAGCTCGAGAAGGGGACATGGCATCTTGTGACTACTATCGTCATCATCTGATCTGTATTTACTGATACTTGACTCACTCTGATTTGATTGGACAGAAAGTTCTCTGTTAGCACTCTGATTTGCATACAAATCATTAGTTCCATGCTCTCTTCTCTGGACACCAATCTCTTGAAATCTAAAACTATCCGAACCCACGACACTTGAAGCGGCTGGATCTGCCGTGTGAGACAATCTGAAGTGCAAATTATTTTCCCCCACTATAGGCAATCTAGTTTTCTGACTAGCCTGATGTAATAACTGTAACATCATATCATTTTGTCCTGTGAATGGTACCCACCTCCCATTTTCTTGCAACTGACCCTGGTTATAGTTGATGGTACTCTGGTAGGGCTCATTTTGGCTATTCCCTCCATCATCAATTTGAGAGTGCTGTCTTCCATTCCCCCTGTTAAACCCTAATTGTTGATTACTGACATCAACCACTGGTGTTTGTTCACTAATTATGTGTATCAAAGGTTGCTGATGGTTTCCATTATTCCTACTCGGTGATTTGAAGCTCAGCATAATAGGAATTCCTGATTTTTGTATATTACCACGAGTCAAACTTTCTACTCCATTACTCAAACTGTGCATTCTAGGATTCTGATGGTTAGCAGATGTTGTGATGGCCTCAGGAACCCCCATTAGGTTGAGATTTGTATTGTACTGATTACTGATAGAAAATAGTACAAATATGTTACTGCTACCTTTGCTATGGCAAGTGATCTTCATCTCCCTTGCAGGTCCATATATATGATGACCTTCTTCATCTGTGTTGACAGCCCGTAATCTAACTGGAATATCTCCATTTGCTGGACAGGATATATTCATGTCCCTTAGAAGGATGGCCGTGTGATCTGAAATGCAAGAAAAATTTCACATAAAAATTTTGTAATACCTCTCACAGAGATGATAAACCCACAGCAGCCTTACATTCCTTTTTCTACAATACACAATTCCAATACCTGCATTATGAGGATATGAACTGAAAACTCATTACAATCACTAGCCATCATGCCTTTAGCTTTACCTTTGCTATTACACATAGAGTAGTATCGTAGCTTCAGTATCATATGAACAAAGTGATGTCTCATGTTTTAGGACTTACCCTGAATATATTTAGGGACTCTTTGCTCCTTAATCCATGCACTTCCAGCTGCCTCTAATAAAATGCTTTGTCCCATGCCGGCTATTTTTCATTTTTTTTTTCTTGGTCATGACTAGGTTTAGAATGTTTAGTAATGATGACATAAGAACATGCTGCTACACAAGCAACAAGTGAATGAACAAATTAGAAAACTTGTTCAATATACATCAGACAGCAGGCACAACTGCATAGGGTCATCGAGATAAGACATCCCATCCCTTCTCCTTTTAGCCAGCCAGTCTCCTTAAATCACCAACACTGCTTTTCACTCGTACCCATACTTATGTTCCAATTGTGCTGCATTCATTCCTCAATTTCTTACATCACTTCTGGACTCAAGTCTTACTCATCACATCAACCTTCTCCTCTAAAAAAATTAATTGCAAAAACACTTAAAAAGCTACTTCACATGTTTGGATTCACAAATTTAAATGTGACAATATTGATAAAGTCATATATAAAACTTACTGATAGGGGTGTTGTATGTGCTGGTGGTGTCGTTGACAGTATAATGTACTTCATAGAAGCAGCTAGGACCATTGCACTCCTCATGGTCCCATTTAAGCCAAGGAGAATCGTATTCCAAGGAATCAATTTTCCCCGGAGCTGGAAGTTGAAGAAAATACAGATATGAACCCACAATAACAGATGCACCATTTTTCTAAGTAAGTAAGTACAGTAAAGATGGGGGCATATGCTAGGATACCAATCAATATTATTTTGCTTTACGCCAAATGATAGCCCTTGTTCTGCTTCATATTTACTTCACTATACCTCTGGTACGTATCTGCCATAGTTTTTAAGTTATTGAAAATGATGTGATTTAAAAAAAAAATCAAGGCAAAATGCCTTGCAAAATGTGCAATATTTTTTTCAAAATAGATTTGCTTGAAAATTTGTTCCTAACAGTTTTCGAGCATGCTGAACACGAATCTGGAGTCAGTTTTCAGTTACAATAATTAGAAGTCCCTATTTCTGCCAATTCACAATGACATGATACTTCCAGATATTCCTTAAAAATCACAAATTTGACAAAACTTACTAAAAGACATAAAAATATGATAGGCATTGCTAGATTAATCATTACTTCAATACAACGATCAGTATTAGTATTTTCAATTTTGTCTTAGTATTATTAATCCATATTTGAGCCACCTATGCGATTGTCAAAGTAATTGTCTTATAAAAACCTAGGAATACTATATCAATCCTGTGGGACTATAATTGTTATATTACTTAAATTGCAGCAGATGCTGCTGCCAACGCCACCAAAGCGTAAGCAATAGCACCAACCTCAGTTTTGAAATAATTTTCACAGAAATTCATTAGTGAAGGAAACCGATCACAGACTGGTGGATGGGTGATGGTCTACCTGTGCAACCAAACAATTACCTAACCTACTGCCATGCTCACATATTCTACAATAGGTTTAACATGCAACACTAACCTCCAATCTTTGTCTTCACATCAATATCTGCTGCAATTGTTCCACAGGCAGATTCTTGATTGACCCTGGTACAAGGAACAACTTCAAAGTGATACTCAGTAAAGGGATCCAGGTGTGTGAAGTTATGTGTGAAGTTATACTGAAATAAGAATGAAGAAATAAGTACTCATGCCATCCTATACACTTGGGTTTTGATGCTACATGTGCATGTGCGTGCAAGAGTTCAACAGAACAAATCTTACAAAGAGTCTAAATAAGGACTCGGTTATATCACATATTCATATAAAGTGTCCCTATACCCTATTTACCTCCCCCTCCTGTTACCATATCAAAATATTACAAGGAACAGGACAGGGAAGAGGAAATGGAGCAATAAGGGAGACCATGGCAGATGAGTTACACATATTCTTGAGAAAATGCGTAACTCTCATCCCTGGCTCTCATCTTATCTGACGATATATCAGATTCACGAGTATAAAAAAATATGAAAAAAATAAGAACTGAATTATTTGAAACATTAAAGTAATCATAACATAACATAAACATATCAAATAAGATTTTTGATGATCCTTTTTTTTATATTTATCAAATGTAGATAGGTACTACTTTTTTTTTATCATGCTATTATAGTTAACAAGAACCTTAGTACACCATAGCTGTTAAGGCTATGTAGAAACAACGGGGCCCAACTTTTCTGTGCAAGGACAGTTGCAAATGGACTTTGAGAATGGGTAAGGACTCAAGGAGCAAACCCTTATTTAGTAAAGGAGAAAAGGGAAGAACAGGATACAAGAGGACAAACGATGGGGAGGTATAATGTACATACAGTACATGAATGAGAGGTATCTATGGAAAACTTATCTATCGATTTGATGATGATAATGCAGATATGTGAATGCATTAATAATAATTACACTTATTCTCATTCAATCAAATAATAAGAGGGTCATTATAGAATTATTACAGGAGAAATGTAAATACTCACCTGAAGTATGTTAGGAGTATATGAAGTATTTCGTTGTATGTTAGAAAAGCTCTGCGAGTCTTTAATTTTCCACTTGATGTCATAAAGAATGATCTGTCCATTCTGTTCAGATTCCAGTGGTGGGCGCCAGACTAAAGCAATCCACGAAGGGCCTTTACTGACAACATTGATGTGTTGCGGAGGACCACTGGGCTCTGGAATAAGAAAATGGTCACAACTGGCCTAAATATGCAGAACAAACATATTAATATTGACAATTACTATACCTTTCTTAATATTTTATAAAGAATTTGTTTAAAAAAAAATTCTCAGCAAATAAAACCAAAATGTATACATAAAGAACTAGAGATCAAACATACTGCTCGGTTTGGTCTGCAGACGAATGGAGGGAGTCCACTTTCCGAAGCCAAGGTCAGATATGGAGGCAATGTTGAAGATATAATGCTTGTATGGGTGAAGGTTGCGCACTGTATGTCGAACACTACTTTCACCTTCCACTCCTTCATACATCTCTGAAAAAAATTATATGAACGGGTGTTAGTGTAAACTAATCTTACTAGACTTGACTAAACCATGTCATGGGTAATCTAAGAATAATAAACTATCAACAAAACATAATGCATAAAAAAATCATAGTTACTAACCAGGTCCTGAACATTTATTTGCATTTTCTTCAGCAATACAGTAGGATATGTTGAAGCCACTCGGCTGTGCTGCTTCAGCCTTACAATCAAGACTCCATTTTAGCTTCACTTCTGTTGCAGATCTGTAAGATGAAATTGCTTGCATCAGTAGTGGCTGAAGATAGTAATACCAAAAATTTTATTAAAGAACTTACAGTCGTTAATTGCAGACATGAGCATTCATTACAAAACAAAAATCACCATATTCTAATGAAAGAATTGAAATATCCAGTTACACAGTTTAGGTCTTGCAGTTCTTCACTCAAGTCCTTGACTCTGATATCAACCCTTGGTCCTTCACTGCAGTATTCAATATCTTAAGTAAATTCAGTTGCTCAATATCGTGTTGTTAAGTAATATTTTCAATTTGAGACTAAGCTTGAAACTTAACTTTTAGATTCAACTTACACATATGTACAATTAAAGTTTTTCAAAGCAGGCTGCTGTTCACCGTGTGTGGCGATGCAGCCACTCCACTTAATGCCACTGGATGAGTTGTTCGAGTTGACAGAAATGCCAAACATATAGCGGGATGAAGGATCGTAGCCAGTAAGGTTTTTAACATGTGCGTCTGGCTTATCAATGATCTCCCATGCAATCTTATTCTGTGGAATTCAGTTAAACGTTTAGTCATAAGTACTATTATATGATGAAATATTTACACAACATAAGCAAAAATAATTAACACACTAAAAAAACCTCAGCATTTCTACAGAAATACAAACTGTAGCACTAATAAAATTCACATATATTTCAAACCAGAGTAAATACAAATAAAAAAAAAAAAAAAATAAAAAAAAAAAAAAAAAAAAATAAATATATATATATATATAATATATATATATTATATATATATATATATATATATATATATATATATATATATATATATATATATATATATATATATATATATATAATTGGTATACAGATCCAATCAATTGCCAAACACTGACCTGGCAGCGATTCTCATAATCTGTCTGCTTGCACCAGTAGAGTGTAATTGTTTCTATAATGCGGCTTGCACGGTAGAGCCCAGGAAGGCGCCACCGTACCATATAGGTGGTGGTGTCATTAGCTGGGTAAGCAATCACCTTCAAGTAGTCCGGAACACTTAGTAAGTCTGCTTTCTCAGGCACTATCACCTCAGACTTCACATCTGGCTCTGGGAAACCCTCATGATTCTTGGGCCTAATCTCAAACCTGGAAATTTAAAAGGCATGAAAATGTATCAACGTACTTTAATAATAAATCCGTAAAACTGTATATAATGTTAAAATTTGAATTTGTTTTGTGTAATGTTTAAAATTCATATATATATATATATATATCCTATTGAAATTTTGCATTCATCAGCAAGTGCATAGTCATACAGCTTTTTTGCAAATGATGTTAAGATTAAGAAGTTGAAAAAGGAGGAAGATTGCAGATTGCTACAGGGTGAACTTGGATAAGATATATGAATAGACCCAAAAGTGGGAAATGGAAATTGATGCAAAATTGTAAATTATTATAGTTTAGTAAGGGTAAAAAGAGGATAAGATGGAGTTATAAATTGGAAAGCACAACTATTATTTTTCTTACATTTAAAAATTTCCAATAAAGCTCATTACAATATTCACCTGTATGTTATGTTATTCTCCAAACAGCAGAACTTTAAATAACTGTCATCAGTAGTATTTGAAGACACATTGCTGAAAAAAACAACAACATTGAATAAATACATTAATATGAACATCATATATATATATAAATATATATATATATATATATATATATAATATAATATATATATATATATATATATATATATATAATATATATATATATATATATATATATATATATATATATATATATATATATATATATATATATATATATACACACACATAGTAGAACCCTGTAACTCGAACCCTTCATTCCCCGGACAAATAATCTGAGCGGACAATTTCATAAAAATCGGCAATTTCAGAATATGAAACCTCGGGTGCACAATTTGGACAGCCACCACCAGGACCAGCGCGGTGCATCACTGCTGCATCAGTCTGTCATGTGCTAGCGTGGCATCAACATTTGTGCTATTCATCGAGGCGTATTTTCTCTTGATTTAACCTTTATTATTTTTGCCTTAATCAGTAGGTATTATGAGGACTGTCCATGGTTAACAATGAAATATGAATGATCTCTAGGGGTGAAAAAACATTCTCAGAAGCAATTTTATATTTACGTATTTGCTATAACTCGGACAGCCTCAACCATGGAAGTAGGATGGGCATACTGCCTCCATGGCCTCAACCCCTACATAGTCCCAGTTAGAGAAGTTCTATTGTAGGTATATATACGTATATTCTCACAACTCAGGTTAAGAAATATGAACCAATATAGATGTCATTTAACAAAATCTAGATGTTATATTGAAGTAATATTATGCTGGGCACATATATTACAGGAATTACAGGTTGGGCCAAACTTTTACTTCAGGAAAAATGTTAAGCACACATATTTAATATGGCTCAAATCTTTTCCACACATTGGACCGCACAGACAGTGCAAGTGTCAATAAAACTTTGACATTGTATGAGCTTCGTACACTAAATGATTAAAAAATACTTAGCATAAACTTTTGCAACCTCATCAAATACAACCTTGGTTAGTGTGGTAAAATCTAAATCTTATATATCCATTTTCACTTATTCAATAGAGTATAATTATCAATTGGCCAAACACTGTCTAAATATAAATTCCAAAAAAATGTATTAGCTCTCAACATACCCTTCAGCGTCGGTGCCAAACATCCTCACTTCATAGGTGAAGCCCGGCCCATTTTCCTCCCAAGGGTTCACAGTCTGCCAGCTCACGTGCACTTCCCGGTGCAGCTTGGTCTCCTCCACTTCAAACATCCCCAGGGTGGTCAGGGGAGCCACCGTTGGTACTGAAAGCATTACAAGAAAATCATTACACATTTGAAAATAATAAACTTGTTCCATAACAGTAATTTTTATTTTTTTAAGCCTCAAATTAATTTTTTTTTTATGATTTTTCATAAATGATGTTTTCATAGAAGATATAAATGATAGAAACACATCCTTGATAGGAGGAAAGACCTCCTATCAAGGTCTATGATGCTGATGCAACATAATTTTTCATTGAATTCCAGCAAGAACTGCACGCAATTGTATTAAAAGCACTTGAATCAAAGCTGTAATCATGCATATGGTAAACATCACTGTGGAAAATAAATCCAGTGCTGCAATCCTTTGTCCTCTTTACTTGCATGACTTATGGATTCCACTACCCTGAGACACAAATTTGACTGAATTTGTGTTGCTATAAGATATCCTCCATCAATATCAGATATTTTCTTTTTTTCTTTTCAATGTGTGTCAATGCATAAACATGGTAACAATATTTTTACATACATATATATCATACCTTTCAAGCCCTTTGTTATACCACTAAATTCTTCTCTATTCATCACAAAAATTCACACCTTTCACATTCAATTCCTTCTGGAAAAACAAATTGTGAAAAGCAAACATGGTCAATGTAGTACTGAGAACATCATCTAACTTACGAGTGGCTTCCGTCCTCTTAGTCACAAGGGCCGGCTTGGACCACATTTCCTCTCGGATGGGGCCGGTCCCAGTGTGCAGGCGAACGCTGAACTCATATTCGACATAAGGATAAAGGTCACTTATGGTTCTATTGTAGATTTTCCTTGTAAATCTTTGTGGACTTTCTTCCCACCTATCAACCTGGTGAAGTAAGAATGAAATATAAAATCATTAAGAAAAAAAGAAAGAAAGAATATATATATATATATATATATATATATATATATATATATATATATATATATAATATATATATAATATATATATATATATATAATATATATAGGGAGGTCCCGTTATACGAGCATTCGGTATACGATAATCCGATGATACGAGATGTGTAAATTTGGGTCTATTTTCAATATACGAGATCGAAAATCCAATGATATCTGCATTCAAACTGGGTTGAGTAAAATTATCAAGCTCAAAATGCGGGCCCTATCACTCCAGGGCTGGACAAAGGGGGATTTGGTTGACCCCAGTGAGGTCACCCCTAGCAAGCCGTGACCTGAAGGGTAATTAAGTATATGGCACGGCCTGACATTTAGGGGTATTTAGCAGGTGTGCGGCCCCAACCTTGGGACCGCAGTCAGGTCACCCCTAGCAAGGCGTGACCTGAAGGGTAATTAAGCATATGGCGCGGCCTGACATTTAGGGGTAATTAGCAGGTGTGGGGCCCCAACCTTGGGACCCCTACACTACCTTCTCTTGTATAACGCGGCGTCCCCTACATTACAGTCTTTTTTGCTTGTTATGCATGTTTTATGTTTAATTAATGTGCAGTTATGTTATTTTGTGTGCTATTTTCTCTTTCAGAATGCTTTTTCTACAGAATAGGTAGTACAGTGTGGGTAATATAGACGCTGTGTGTTTGTTGTGTTTGCTATAGTTTATTTTAGCTTGAAAAACATGTCTTTTTTTTTTCTTTTCTTTTTAATTGATGGGGTCCTGGAACCAAACCTATATTTTACCATTAGTTATGTGTTTCGTTATACGAGATTTCGCTTTACGAGTATGCCAGGTGGAACCTAACTGCTCGTATCTTCGGGACCTCCCTGTATATATATATTTATATAAGCAATGTTTATCAAATACAAATACATATACTTAAAATCTGCACATGAAGACTAGTGTTGAAACTTACCAGTGTCCAGGAACTATGTTGAAACACATCTCTGAATGGTTTTATCCTATACTTGACTTCTTGAGTAACATTCCCATCTTTAAACACGTCCATCGGATGTGCTAAATTCCACCTCAAGATTACTTGCCGAGGACCAAGGACATTGACCACATAATTGCTTGCCATATTTGGTATTACTGAAAATGGAACAGAAAAGTTTGGATTAGTACATCATGCTTTTGTGTTTCATCCTCATCACCATCATCATCATTGTCCTCAGTTTAAGATATTTGTCTTAAGTTTGTAAATTAATACTCATGTAAATGAAAAATAAAGTAACAGAAGAGGTATCAGAAATACTGAAGAGTTTCATCGAGCAAGTCAACTTGAAATGTGGCAAGCAGAGGCAAATATAGGATATATTCAAAAGTTTAAATGCAATGGGGGAAAAAAATGAAAAATGGCAAAAAAAAAAAAAAAAAAAAAAAAAAAATAGAGGAAGTAAAAAGCATAAGGACAAGATGTTGAAGTAAAGATATGGAAATATTTCTAAAAAAATATTTGAAGGTGCAAAACTGAAAAATAATGTGAGGACACAGGAGATAAATATATTTTTTCAAAGTAGTAAGCCTCCGAGTGAGAGAATGTGACAAAAGGAAAAGATATTATCAAATGACACAAGAGAACACCAAACAGTGAAAAAATTACAAAATAACTAATTGCAAACGTTGTTTTCAATTGTGGATGCTTACTTCCAAATAATTGGAGTCAAAGGGTGTGATACAGGACATGAAATACATAATTTTAAAGAAAAACATGAGAAGATAGCAATTATAGACAGGACTCATTGATTTTGACTCAATTGACTCAATTGATTTTGTTTGACTCATTGAGTAAAAACAGTAACATAAGAATACACACACACATACATAAAAAAAAAGGTAGAATGTTTACTTACCACTAGCAAAGAGATCCACATCGTGTTTAAATTCAACTTCAGCGAGGCTGTTTTTTGCCAAGATTTTCATGCTCCAATTTCGTCGCCCACTAGAGAAGTGGGCACCTTCCCAGTAACACCAGGTTTTCTTTTCATTGGTTAAAGGACACTCCCTGAAATTTATACAAATACAACAAACTTAGTAATGTGAAAACATATATATCGCTTATACCATCAATCTTCTTTACTACCCTTTGTTATTTCTGACAATTATACTCTCGCTCACTTTTAAAAGCGCGCGAGTGATCCATTATGTCTTCTGAGTGGCCTGCAAGCTCTGGTGCCTCTGATATCAAGCCCAAGAGTTCAGTACAATTCAGTACAATTCAGCAATATTCGGGTTCCCAGTGTATAGCCAATTAGAAACAAAAAATTATCAGGGTTTGACATCTTCGTCTTGAAACAAACGGTATCTATTCCTTCCTTAAAAGTCGATAAACATTATTTCTCCTCTATTATATATAGTAGTCAAATAATGCTAGAAAGTATGGCATGTAGGAAACATACAACGAGCGTTTGCTCCAATAACAAACTTAAGTCTTGGTCTTCGCCTGGTGAGGAGGCTTCTGTCCTATGTCGCAGCTGTTATGACAGCACTCTCCATCTCTCATGTGCTTTTTGCTTTGCCGGGCACCTTATACTGCATTTTCATAGAGAAATGGAGGAAATCCAGCTTGGGCTCTTATATTGAAAATCTCAAATGGAAATTACACATTTCTTCTCTTGCTCTAATGTAGCTTCCATGGAGTTAGGAGTCCAGTGACATTTGCTTTAACTTTTTTTCTCCCTCAAATTCTAGTTCTATACAGGGGTCTAATTTGCCCATGTATGGGGTATGTTTCTCAAGTGAGGTGGTTTAGGCTTACTTAGTCTTCGACCAGGGTTGCTACATACATTAATACTTCTATAATGGGTTTCAATGGTGCCAGATATCCAGGTTCTGGAAACACGGTACATTAACAGCTACGCACATGACCACGTCTTATGAGGGACAACTGCATGAACAAATCATGAAGGGGAAAACAATCACAAAAATATGGCAAGAGGGCAAATGTGAATAGTGCGTGGAAAGTATTCAGATGATGTGTAAAATTATGAGATTTGCTAAATACGTATCCTGTTTTAATTTGTAATGTTACAAGAATTGTAACCCCTCTTAGAATTTCACAATTTTAAGGAGAGGAAGCACATTTTTTTCTTGGGTGACATCCAAATTGTGTGGGAGATAACCATTTTCCTGAAAAAAAGTTATGCTATGCATAGCTATGTAAAACATGGACATACAGATTGAATTAAAAATAATAACATATCTAGACAAGCGCAGTTCAAAGCAATGCTGGCAGTCATCTAGGAGTCAAGCAGGGTACTCTAGTACAGAAACATAAACAAAGAAAGGCAAAAACTTGCTACAAGAAATAATAGTTTCTCTACAGTAGCTCATGCAACCAAACAAGAATACACAATATATTTCAATTAATTAGTGCTACTACATGCTTTCAGCTAATTTTTCTACACAGCAATAACAACATTCCTTAAGTTCTCTAAAGGATTACTTCAGTATTAGTGAAAATACAGTACACTACACAAGATGTAAGAGGCTACATACTTATAGATCTGATAATGTTACAGAATTCTATGCTCTAACAGCCAGGGTGAGTAAGCAACAGATGTTTCACATACAAACATATATACATACAGTCAACCCAAAAAAGTACTATTGTCACAGTTTTCAGAACCTTTCGTCAGTTGGCGGGGGAAGCGGTAGCAGAGTGGTTAGCGTCTCCGAGTGGCGTTCTCGGTGACCCGAGTTCGATCCCGAAGAAAACCAAAATCTTTCTGCACCGTCAAGTGGCCTAAGAACACCCACATGCCCTGCCCATAACTCTACCTTCGATTGCGAGTGCATCGGAGGACACAGGGGGGCGGCATGAGCCTCTAATCACAGGCGTCACTATAAAAATCCTGCCTGCGCCACCACGGGCGAGGGCCAACAATCACAGCCCTCAAGTGAACCTCCAGAGAGCCTACCATCCGAGCCTTAGAAGTCACTGCCTACAGGTGCTATAGGCCAAGATGAAAAAGAAAAAGAAAAAAAAAAATTGGATTGGAAGGGTAGTTTTGGCAACTGAACGAAGTTCATTGTAAGGTATGATGATACTTAGGGTGGTCAACTGTACATCCATCCATTCTATCACACACACACACGAACGCACAAACACATACAATCTCCTGCTCCAATACATTAGAGGTCTTCCTAAACCGGTCGTTGTGAAGAATATTTGTATCTTTGTGATAAAGGCGAATCTATATGAGTGCAAGGGAAGGAGTCCCAATTCATAAGTAAAGTATTCAAATTATATACGGCCAATAGATAACTGAGGCCTTAGAGGTGTGTTTATGCCAATCAGGTGCTTCATTATGGTGAAGGCAGACAGTCCGCAGTAAATATCAAAAGTAGTCATATGTGTAATGTTAAGATTGACCAAATAAAATATGGAGACAGGACCCCACGAGTAAAATTAATTTCCTGTACATCACAACTAGGTAGACACACACACTGTCCATGTGGTACAGCAGAAAATCCTGCAATGTCACTTGCGATACATGGGTTTAAGCCCGATCTAAGGCTACAGATTTTTCGCTGGCAAGGCAGGCAGTCAAAATCTCCCTTTGTGTGTGGGAGGCTAGGTCCAAGCCTTAGCCTTAGATTGGTCTCCATAAACTCTTGAGTTATTTTCAGGAGGGTAGCAGCTGGAGATCGCAAGTCTAGTGAGTGATCAAGACCGAGGGTGAATAATGCAGTGTATCATAACAGATACATATAAGTGGTTTGCAGTTGAAAACATGCATAGTATTACACTAAAAGCAGATAGTCAAATGGCCAAAGAAAAAATGCATTCAGATCACAGCACTTGCTCATTTACACTACTCTCACTCAGGATGAAATATTCCTTGCCATTGCCCAGAAAAGCATACCTTGGCTCAAAGATGTAGTCTTGAATAACATACATTAGTGAATAAGCAACTGTAACTGGGTTTTCTGGAACACTCCATGAACAGTTTAGGTTCTGCCAATTCCTGGACAGACAGGTGAAATTCTGAACATCTTGTGGCTTATCTGAAATACAGAATGAAATGAATAAGTTACTTACAAATATAAATTAAATATAATAATACTGTATATTACATACAGTGACCTTTTTCTTTCAGGACATAGTATTTGAAGTCAATCCACACAATAAATACTTTATAGCGAGGTACCTTTACTGCCCTATTAACTATTCACTCCTTCCATTCCTATATACTGTAGTTGCAAAAATGAGTGTGGATTCAGCTCTTTAATTTCCTTCTATTCACCATGTAACTGTACACACTACTGCAATGCCCCTGGCTTCTAAAATATGTAAATCTCAAAGGTAATTTCTTCACTCATTTTACTTTCATACATCATACTCTCCTTATACCTTTAACTATATTTAAATGGATCAGCAATTAGCGAACATTATACTTCCATTCATCACACACATAAAAACACGAACAAAATGCCAAGAGAATAAAAAAGAGAAAAAAAAATTGTGAAAATAAAATAAAAATAAAAATAATCCTACTTCTTTCCTATGAATACAGAATCCACAGACGAGGTGTTCCCAGCCCTCTGGCATAGACTAATGAATTACTAAGTCGCATACATATTACTACTTTTGTGAGCTACTTTTGCGATGATCATTTATAACAGGCTGATAAAAAATGGTAACTGATCAAAACATACCCTTCCCTTCTTACTACTTCTTTGCCCCTTGATTTTATTTCACTCCATTTATTTTCATGCACATACTTTAAAAGAATATCTAACATTGAAAAATCCTAATAACAACCACATATATATTTTTCTTGTCCTTATATAGCAGTATTA
This sequence comes from Chionoecetes opilio, assembly GCA_016584305.1. Lineage (NCBI taxonomy): Eukaryota > Metazoa > Arthropoda > Malacostraca > Decapoda > Majidae > Chionoecetes > Chionoecetes opilio. Next base: position 356,675 of record JACEEZ010018587.1, read on the forward strand.
ATACATATATGCCTTTCATTCATGGCAAAACTAACTTACATCCAGCAAACACTGAACGTTGACACACAAAGGTATCATTCCCCTCCAAACACTTCAGGTTGTAACTTGCGGCTTCATTGGCTGGAACTTCTATCCTAATGGCAGAGTTGTTCACCACCTGGAATGACATAGATAATAAAATGAGTTTATAACAATTTTATAATATCAAAGCTTCTAATCAATGTTGTAAGTAGCTGTTCAGGTACTTTTTTTTTTCTTTTTTTTTTTACTCCTAATGCGAGCTGTTCTCATTAGAATAAGTGCTTAAACTGCTTACTGCCAACAGTCATTGCATATTATTTTGTTTTATGCGCATATAATGTGGAAAATCACCAAGTATAGATAAGATAACAGCTGAAATACTAAAATGTTGTGGAGAAGCTGTGAGCAACTAGATGAGTTTCACTTGTAATGTCGCCTGGAAGGAAGAAAAAATGACTCAAAACTGGACAAGGCAACTATAGCTCCAGTATTTAAGGGAAAAAGGAGATAAGAGTGAATGTGGTAATTAAAACCGGCATCAGTATACTATATACATACTATAACTACCTTACTTACCTTATGTGGAATTCTTTCATCACTTCCTGAGGTCTTGAAGTACATGTCGTCCACGTTCACCTCTGCTGGGTTGAAGAGGCAATAGGCTTCATAGGATGACCCAACCTCAATGATGATGTCACCCTGGGGCTGAATGGCTGCAAACCATCAAGTAATTATAACGACCGAAAATTTTATCGAAATATATGCAAATGCAATGTTGAAAATCGTATTTTAATTGGTGGATATACTAAATATGACACAATTAAATAATAAGTAAATTTTCAACTCATTAATTCTTTATCCATTACTTATAATGGCTCCTAACCCGATGAGGGAAATTTAAAATTATTATTCAATTCTTTAAAAAGTTTATATATATATATATATATATATATATATATATATATATATAGGAGAGAGAGAGAGAGAGAGAGAGAGAGGAGAGAGAGAGAGAGAAAGAGAGAGAGAGAGAGAGAGAGAGAGAGAGAGAGAGAGAAGAGAGAGAGAGAGAGAGAGAGAGAAGAGAGAGAGAGAGAGAGAGAGAGAGAGAGAGAGAGAGAGAGAGGAGAGAGAGAGAGAGAGAGAGAGAGAGAGAGAGAGAGAGAGAGAGAGAGAGAGAGAGAGAGAGAGAGAGAGAGAGAGATAGAGAGAGAGAGAGAGAGAGAGAGAGAGAGAGAAGAGAGAATATCTTTTCTTTTTTTTTACTTACAAATCTGGTTAAGAGTAATCTCATCTCATCTAACATTTTAAACAACTTGGTCAAAATTTTAAATAAAGCAAAATTGATTAATAACTCGTGGGAGCCTATAATGTGAACACAACGGGGTGAGGTCAGGGCTCACCAAGTGCCCGTGTGTAGGCTGTGAGTGACAGTATTGCCTGGATGACGACACGCTAAGGCTGTCTCCTATTTACAGCTGGAATTTATTTCATGGCACCATGAGACAACAGTGTTTCAATGGTAGGGAGTTTCTGATTAACTTCCATGGAGGGAGTTTATGATTAACATTTGTATTGAAAAAGTAATAACAACCTTGGCAAAAAATAAAGATGGGAATGAAAAAAAAAAAATACGGCCACATTAAAGTGGAGAGGAGATATGGGAAGCAGCTGTACAATGAGTGAGTGAACCACATGACTCCATTACTCCATTGCTAGCAATTGCTGCAAGGATGAAAACTGGAAAAGAAAAAAAAATTCAGAGGTGGAATACCAACAACTAAATGTGTGCAATGCAGGAATGAGGGTGAGGAGACTGGGGGAGGAAAAAAACCTTAGATTCTGAGAAGAGAATGACAATAATAATTGAATATGTACTTTCACAATGAGTGGAAAAAATTGTGAATTCTTACTTCCTTTTCCAGAATGTAAAAAACTGTAGCACTTGAAATCAGAAGTGCCTTGGCACAGTGCAGCAAAACCCAGCAGTGTCAGCGCCACGGCCACTGCATTCCTCCAGGACGGTGCCATGATGTAAGGTGTGAGGGTGGTGGGGAGGGAAGGGGTGTTGCCCCCTCTATTCTTTCTCCACCTCCATGTTGGCCTCTGCAAGGCAAACATAAATGAGTATAAATAAATAATCATCACTCCCTTATAGATAAAATAGTTTTATTCTACACTGAATGCACTGAAAAAAGGCATCTGATCTAAGAGTTGCAATAAGTATGCAATGGATACTGGCAAGTTGTGGTCATTGTTCTCTCTACTGTCGCACACAAAATCCCCTAAAGTCTGAGAGCACAATTTTCCTTCCCCAACAGCTCCAAAACCTTACACTTCATCGCCACAGTGTAATATACACACTTTTTTATAGTCACATCAAATTTTTTTACTAATCAATTATATTACGTACTTATGATTACCAATCAATTTGAAGATCAACTTTAATGAAAAGGTTTATAGCTCTGTATCAATGTTCAAACATCGTATTTAGTAGTCACATTCACATTGCATTTCAGTGGATCATGAAGTATTCTTTGTTTTCCTTCATTTCATGCTGACACAATGTCCTGGCATACATTTTCCAGAAAATATACTGAGCCCTGGAGTCATACATTGTTAAATGATGTGCTTATTTGGACCTTGGTTTTCCTTGGCCATTTCAATACTCTATTCCAATATTCATTGACGTTTTCATTTTTTTCAAATGATTTATCATATGTTAATAGATAGTCTAATTTCATTCACTATTTTTATTTACTTTTTTCCTGCTTTTTCCGTTTCTGCCTTGTGGACCCACGTAATTTTTAAGGCTAAGATCCAAAACTTTTTAAAAATTGCCCCACGCACTCAGTGTGAGTGCAAGGTTGCCCTGGGGTTTTCTATGACCCATCCCAGCTTCCACAGCCACGTGAGCAATGCGCCGCCAAGAAGGCTGCCTCCGTGGACATCATTCGCACAGCACTTTGTTTAGTACCAGTCACTACGTGCTTCTGTGATTTCACGCATTTTCACAGATTTATTGCAATCGGTACGGCACAAAGTGCTTGGAATTAATTTAAGGTTCCACCTGTTGGTTGCAACCAATGCTACCAAGCGCCAAAATACCTTCAACATCTAGTACATCCAGGGTCAGGGAAAACATTTTACGATATCGATATATACTTTTGCCATCACAAAAAATGTCACAGTGATTCAAATAGAAAATTATGTTTGAGCTCATGCCCGAACTTCACTTGAGGTGAAGTTTCTACAGCCGCTGAAGTGAGTTGGACTGAAGTGCCACAAATCTCTTCACTATCAATACATTTCCTGGATAGATTTGAAAGTTTTATTCTTGAACTATATCGCTTCTATATGATACCCACTTTGCGCTCTACAGATGGTTGGCGGGGGATGGTGAGCTGCAGTGCTCGGGAAAGTAGGTTCCTGTAGTTCTGCGAACCCTGTGAGCATTTCCTAAGAAGTCATCGATCATAATGGTTGCCGCTCTCCGTTACGAACTTACGACCACCTGATCCACGATGACATGTAAAATCTTTCTCGTGTCGCCATCTACACGTGATTTGTACTGCATAATATAAGATAAATATCATGACAAAAACAAAAAGTAAGCTACCCAACCCTTTAACAAGTATTTACGGATCTCGTGACACTTGGCAGATGCTCCATGACGCATGTATGCAGGTGTCGCTTCGTCCACATCCTTTTTTTCAATTATTATACAACCGAACACATGTTTTACCTAGTATATCCAATCTCTTGGTTAAGCAATTTAGAATATATTTTCCAGTAACACATGTCTTAGTCGCAGAAACGGTACTGGAAGATTAATGGTGCTCTGGAAACCACGGCCTGGCATCCCCGCCTCATATTCCCACAGTCCCGTCTCGCGCGCCAGCAGTGAGTAGCTGGCTGCCACCTGTCACTCAGTTTCCCCCGTGGTTACCTGTATTCCTCGAGACACGCTTAACAAATCATGGAGTCCTATTCGAATCAAAAGACTGCCATTTCAAATGAACACACATTCAAATGATAATGATAACAAATTGATCCTTCTGTGCGTTGCGTTCCAAGGCATCATTGTCAATAAACAGGGATTTCATTATTATTTCAAGGCTGCGAGAAATTATTCCTTACTGCATGAGGCAAGGTATACGCCTGAGAAACTATCCTGATGAATGAAATACATGTAAAAATATAATTTCGCCACCGCTAATAACAATTGACTTATTGTTATAGCGTGTGGTAACCCTGTCTCGGAGTAACATCCACTCTACTCTATAGTTACATCCTTCCCATAAACCCAGGCGCCTGACACTGCTTGCTCACGCCTGAAGGCAACTCAAAGAACTATGGTTAATCTTTACCTTCTTCCTTTTAATGCTGAAGTTTTTTTGTATCTATAAGCATATTTGTTGTATACTTTCACCTTTATTTCTCTTATGACGTTGACATAATCAAGCTTCTACTGTGAGAGAATAACGTCTGAGCCTGTATGAAACTAACGCCAAGGGTCCTCGGAATCAAACATGGCTATCAGTCTATCCGGTCGTATGAAGATACCACTTCACAGGTTCATCTTGCACATAATCCATGGACTTTATTTTTGTTCTTTCACACACACACACACACACACACACACACACACACACACACACACACACACACACACACACACACACACACACGGGTACTCCGTAGTGTAGGGGAAGCACGCTCGGTTCACAACCGAGAAGTCCCGGGTTCGATCCCAGGGCGGAGCGGAAAACAGATGGGCTGTTTCCTTAAAACCCGAGCCCCTGTCCACCCAGCAGAGAATGGGTACCGGGTGTTAGCCGGGGTTTGTGACCTGCTCTCCGGGGTGTTGGCTTCGGCCAAAACTAAGCACTAAGGATGAATGATAAAAACGTTGATATGGAGACGGGGCCATACGAGCGTTGCTCAGGCCCTGTAAAATACAACTAGATGAATACACACACACACACACACACACACACACAACACTTCATGGGAACCCACAACCTTGCAACTTAACGAGCACCATGTTCCAGACACTAACTATAGAAATGAAGACAAGGGGCTAACATCTTCGCAACCTCCCCTCACCAGTCTTTGGGATGCTTTACTGTGCGACTAGTAACTAACTATGTACTACATATTTGTTCTTGGTTGTGAGAGACCAGCCCGCCTCGGCCGATCCGTCTCCCACACTGGCATCACAAAATTTAATACATTATGAGCACATAAGTACATGCATGTTTTACGAACACAGATCTCCTGAGTCCTACTAAGGTGGTGATTTCGTAGGTGGTGTACTGTTCATTTCTATTTGGCTATATCACACCTCATTTATATAATAATGTGTAAAAAATAAAATTATTCTCATTGTTATACTATCAAATGAGTTACTAAATCGAACGGAAGAGAGATGACCTACTCTGATGTCTCAAATGAACTCATCTCGCAAACAATGGCATAATTTTCACGTATTCGAGTATTTGACAATTGTCTGCGTATCATCACTCAGGGGGTTGAGAGCGGACGTCCAGCCCCACAACCTCATTACCTCAACAAACAAGGCAGGGTGTGGCGGGTCGCGTGTCACCTCCGCTAATTCATAGAAGAAAAAAAAACCTATCTGCCTCGCCTCTCATACACCTTTGTGCAATATCTCTTATACGTACTACCATAAGTGTTGCGTTGATTATATTATTTCTCTTTAACCCCTTGAGTCCCAGATCATAATTTTCATTGTAATTTGACTACCATTAGATGATTTTAATGAATATATGCAAGATTTTATAGATACGACCGGTTTAGTATCCTTATCCACTAGCTAATTTGGTATATAAGTTAGTTTTCGTAAGTTTATGGCTTACAACATAGGATGTTATATAGCAAAGGAAATATCTGGGTGTGAAAGGGTTAAATCCCATGTCAAATCACCTTGTTTTCGGCTAAAAGCAGACCACAGAGTCGGCAGAGTAGTTGAATATTCTCCAAGTTAGGAGAGAATGTAGACTATTGATCAGTGTGCGGGGTTAATTACTCAGCATTTTACTGCCCTCAAGTGGCGGTCGGAAAAGATGGGGGAGAGGGAGGAGGAAGAGCAAATGGAAAATCATGCGGAGGAGGGAGAGGAGCTGAAAGAAGACAAAAACAAAACTTAGATGAGGTCGACCAGGAACGAGGAGGAGGAGGAGGATGAAGAAGAGAAGGAAAAATCATGCAGAAAAGTAGCGATATTTTTTTTAGTTCCATTAACAATTTTTTTTTCTTTTTCGCTACAACCCAGCAGTCTCCATCAACATGCACTGGAATCCAACACTCTATCATATCTAACTAGTAAACAAACACACACACACACACACACACACACACACACACACACACACACACACACACACACACACACACACACACACACAACTTCAATTTATCACAAAAAACATCTCGCACACAGATAACAACGATAATTAAACAGAACTATAAGACCACCATTGCCGCTGCGAAGGACGGAGGGAGGCACACATGACCTTCGATACAGCCACACCCTGTAACACACACCTGTCCCACAACCTCGTACACCTGCCTCCCATTCCCACCCATTCCCATTCCCACCAATTCTCATTCCATCCTCCTGTAAGGCTGAGAAGCTATGAAAGGTCAGAGCTGCCCATATTCATAATAAGCTTTGAAGTATTCCTTTCTGCTTCATTTTTACATTTTAAGTCAGTGTATGCAAACACCCACGAATAGATGCAGAACACTAACATATGTATGTAGTATGTACACGAGCAAGAGAAAATTATAGATTATCATATTTTTTGTTTCGGTGGTAGTACGTACTACTACTACTACTACTACTACTAATACTACTACTACTGCTGTGTACACTCTCTCTCACTCTCTCTCTCTCTCTCTCTCTCTCTCTCTCTCTCTCTCTCTCTCTCTCTCTCTCTCTCTCTCTCTCTCTCTCTCTCTCTCTCTCTCTCTCTCTTTCTTTTACATCAAGTCGACGAAAAACAATGTGATAAACGTCTCATCAAAGCCTTACTATTCCAAACAAACCATACACAAGTAAATAATATTTGGACGCATGATAAGTCCACTAATACTGACGCTGCCTTCTGATTCCTCGTTTAATTAAGTTTTCCATTGCCCTACGTATGAAGATGGGAAGCTGCAACGCTCAAGCTTGGAGTCAGAGTAGAATGCGGAGGACATACAGAGAGAGTTGGCATATAGAGGACGTTGTGCGCAGGGGGGCAGGGAGGCAGGAGAGAGGAGGTGGGGATAAAGCCTGTTTGAGTTAGGTGGTGGTGGTGGTGGTGGTGGTGGAGTGGTAGTAGTCGTGGTGGTGCAACTACAGCCCGTCGATCACTGCCCCCCCACCTCCTCCTCCACCACTATCTCCACCCCCCTCTCAAGCTTCGTCTCAAGTTGCAACACCAGCACTGTCCCTCCTTTCCCTCTAACCCTCAGTTATTCTCTCTCTCTCTTTCTCTCTCTCTCTCTCTCTCTCTCTCTCTCTCTCTCTCTCTCTCTCTCTCTCTCTCTCTCTCTCTCTCTCTCTCTCTCTCTCTCTTTCGCTACTTGAATCTTGGGCCTTATTAAATCTCCTTTACTCCCCAACACACCACCACCACCACCACCACCACCACCACTCCTCCCATCGCTTCATCCTTCTTTCAATACATTTCCCTTACACCTACTCTCCTTTTTTCCAGCTTTTTCATCCTCCATACATTAAAACTCCCAACAATGATGGAAACGAACAATGAATACCAAAGATCTAATCAACCTCAACATCAAAATCTAATTCCATCACAAGAAAAAAAAGGGTGGGGGGGAGGAAAGAGGGGGTAAAAAACATGCCCCGCTGAGTCTGTCGAGGCCTATCTGTGCTCCAGCCAATCCTTCCTTCTCTCTTTCTCTCTCCCTCTCTCTACCTCTCTCCTCCAAGCTCCACTGCCTCCTTTCCGTCTCCTTTAAGGGTTTGTCCCTCCTCCATGCCCCTTCCCCTGTTAGCTGGCCCCTTAGTGACACAGCAAGATGGTTCCTTCCCTCCAACTTCACCTCATCCATCCCTCATTCTCCTCCCCCCCCTCCATCTTAGTGGGAGACCTTCACCCCCTCTGCACTCTCCCCTCCATGTGGTACGTACTACCTTGCAACCCAAACACACAATTGAATAACATCATCTCTCTCTCTCTCTCTCTCTCCTCTCTCTCTCTCTCTCTCTCTTCTCTCTCTCTCTCTCTCTCTCTCTCCTCTCTCTCTCTCTCTCATCCCACACACCACACACACACACACACACACACACACACACAGTCACACACAGTCACACACACACACACAGTCACACACACACACACACACACACGCACACGCACACACACGCACACACACACACACACACACACATCATTTGCATCCTTCACAATGTATATTCTTAACACGACAACACCCCAGCTGCATCGCCCCGCCCCGCCCTACCCTGTACCCCATTGAGGTAGTATCCATGCTGTACCCCAATAAACCAGCCTCGCCTCCGCAACAAGATCTCAAACCCCCTGACCTCCCCCAGCCACAGAGATGACACATTTAATCCTTTCTACTATTTCCTGATGTAATTGCCTTCAGCTTCAAGCAAGGAAATGGCACTGTGGCAGGGGACATCCGGCCACCCTGCCACTAACATCACCACACCGGCAGTTCAAAGGAAAGGGGTTTTATCATGGAGGTAGATATTTCTTCCAAGGGATTTATCCTACACATTTCGGTGAAGTCTGTCAACGCAACGCAGCGGATGTCTCTCCCTCGGTACACTTCCCGTCCAGTCCTTGTGAGATGGTCGAGACGGTGTTTGTTGAGACAATGACGGAGATGCAGTGATGCCGTTCTGTTACTATGGACAGTGGTGGTGGTGGTGGTGGTGGTGAGAGTGATTAAAAGATGGTAGTGCGCTGTAGTACACATACGTAAATATGTAGTGGTGGTGGTGGGGACATTATTGTTATCATAGTGATCATTGTTAATATTATCATTACCATCATTAACCTTATTATCAGTTATTATCATTACCATTATTGTTATTATTATTAATACTATTATCTTTATAATTATTACTATTGTCATTATCATTATTATTATGATCAGTAGTAGATGTATTATCATTATTACAGTTACTATTTTTATGATTATAATTACTATCATTACTATTATGATTAGTAGACGTAGTTGCAATAGTAATTATAGTAGTAGTAGTACGGTAGTAGTAGTAGTATCAGTAACGGTAGTAGAAATAGAAGCAGTAGTAGTAGTAGTAGTAGTAGTAGTAGTAGTAGTAGTAGTAGTAGTAGTAGTAGTAGTAGTAGTAGAACTAGTAGTAGGGGTGGTGGTGGTATCTTCATCACCAACTGCCACCTATGTATACATACGAAGCTTAAAGCAACACTTCTACACAGGCGTAAACAAAGCCTGAAATAGTACTGCTTGCGCGAAGTTCTCACAACAAACATGACTAGAACTTGCGCAATAACAGGATGTGAAGATTATCAAGCATAAGGAAAAACAGGATGAAGGATAAGGAAGAAACTGGAAAAAACAAGAAAATTAAAAGCATACAAAAAAAGGTCATAAATCCTCGAAATTGAAAAAGAAGAGAAGAAAGATGGGATATTTAACCACCCGTGACGAAAGAGAGATAGAGAGAGAGAGAGAGAGAGAGAGAGAGAGAGAGAGAGAGAGAGAGAGAGAGAGAGAGGAGAGAGAGAGAGAGAGAGAGAGAGAGTATAAGAGAAAAAGACATGCAGACAGAAACAGAAGCAAAGAAAATCAGACAGAGAAACCGATATCGACTGAGACAGACAGACACCTAGACAGACATGCAAACAAACAGAGCACACTGAAGGAGCCTCTTCAGTGCGCAACCTGAGCTTCACACCCAAGGGGAAAATGCAGTCCAATAGTCGATATGAGTCAAGGAGGGTGAGGGGAGCGAGGCGCGAGGTCAAGAAGACGGTCAAAGCAACGCTCATGTCCGAAATATACGAGGCCGTGCAAGAGAAAGAAAGACAGAGAGATAGATAAAGGAAGAGGAAAAGGTAACACAAAATAGAATGACCCAGAGATCTCCTGTGCCTCGGGTTAATTAAGAGGCGGTCAGTTTGTCTTTGACCAATATTACCACCACTATTCCGGACCAACTACCAATATCACCACCACCAACATCACCACCACCACCAATACCATCATCATCACCTTCATCAACACACTATTTCATCGTTTACTACCAACATCATCATCCCCTTCATCATCACACTATTTCATCATTTACTGCCAATATCATCACCACCATCACCATCAACATCACCACAACATTTCATCATCTACTACTACCATCATCACCACAAACCACTAGCTCGGCACAATCATGTTCTTCCTTTCCATCGAAGAACAGTCGCCGCTGCCAATACATTTATATCGATCAATATTTCCCATTTCATTCTGGTCTCTTTCTAGCTCTATGAGAAATCCGTGGCCCGAATCTACTACCTTCACAATTATAACTGGCTGAGAGGCTTCTACGTATATCCACTGTGAAACTTGTTTGTCTGTTATCACTGCTTGATTTTTCCTCCTTCACCTGATTTCATATTGCGTTTCCTTTTCTTCTTCTTTTTTTTCGTGTTCATGCAAACATTCGAAACTAAATATATATAACGGAAGGATAATTCTGATACAAGTCTAAAATAAAATCACACACACACAAACACGCACACACACACACACGCACACACACACACACACACACACACACACACACACACACACACACATACACACCACATACACACACACACACACACACACACACACACACACACTTGGCGTCCCTCCCACCTTCTGTCCCATCGTTCTCATTCTGGTAATAAAGCGACATTACAAGTCCTTTCCGAGCTCATATCCTGCGTTATTACCATCGAATAAGAGTGATGACGCGGCGCCTTATATCCCACTCTTAGCCCCACTCGGTCATCCTACACACTATTTACCACCCCACCCCCCCTGAGAACAACCTCCCCTCCCCTCTCTTAGGACGCACAGCACATCTAAGCATTAAAGTGGAATGGCTTAACCGCTAATATCTTAAAACTTTGATCGAAATCGGAGGATTTTCGAAGAGGATAATATTCTGAACGGCAACCTCGTGATAGCCGCTCGCATCAGTATTCCACTGATTTTTTTCTCTGCTTCTTGTATCTTCACAGCGATTTAGTTTTCTATTCCCTGTACAATTACTTATTCAATTGACCCCTCCACTGTATTTCACATCGTATTCATGTTTTCTCACACACTATGAGCTCGTTTTGCTACCTGTTAAAATGTAGCCTTTGTGGTACTGGTGGTAGTGGTGGTATTGCTTTGTGGTACTGGTGGTAGTGGTGGTATTGCTTTGTGGTACTGGTGGTAGTGGTGGTATTGCTTTGTGGTACTGGTGGTAGTGGTGGTATTGCTTTGTGGTACTGGTGGTAGTTGTGGTATTGCTTTGTGGTACTGGTGGTAGTTGTGGTATTGCTTTGTGGTACTGGTGGTAGTGGTGGTATTGCTTTGTGGTACTGGTGGTAGTGGTGGTATTGCTTTGTGGTACTGGTGGTAGTGGTGGTATTGCTTTGTGGTACTGGTGGTAGTGGTGGCATTGCTTTGTGGTACTGGTGGTAGTGGTGGTATTGCTTTGTGGTACTGGTGGTAGTGGTGGTATTGCTTTGTGGTACTGGTGGTAGTTGTGGTATTGCTTTGTGGTACTGGTGGTAGTGGTGGTATTGCTTTGTGGTACTGGTGGTAGTGGTGGTATTGCTTTGTGGTACTGGTGGTAGTGGTGGTATTGCTTTGTGGTACTGGTGGTAGTGGTGGTATTGCTTTGTGGTACTGGTGGTAGTGGTGGTATACTTGCTTTGTGGTACTGGTGGTATGTTGTGGTATTGCTTTGTGGTATACTTGTGGTAGTGTAGTGGTATTGCTTTGTGGTACTGGTGGTGGGTTGTGTGTACTGGTGGTAGTTGTGGTATTGCTTTGTGGTACTGGTGGTAGTTGTGGTATTGCTTTGTGGTACTGGTGGTAGTGGTGGTATTGCTTTGTGGTACTGGTGGTAGTTGTGGTATTGCAACACCACCCTCACCATCCCCAAGGCTCTTTCCTCCCCAGCGGCGATCCCTTCATGTGCCTCCTCCAAGGGCGCCACACACTCCCTTCTGACCCTCTACTTTATTTACGACCACGTTTCCTACCTGCCGTTGTCGGGCCGCCGCTCCGTGCTTGATACACGTGCACACTTTCTTTTAACTTTCACAACACTATATTTCGCTTATCATTAATACTTTCTGCGCTCCTTCGTATAGTTTTCCTTTCTTCGGACAGCCATAAAACATACACACACAAACACACACACGTCCACGCCTTTTCATCATTCACTTTAATTTTTTATCTCCAATGTACAGTATATAATTTCCTCTACACTCCTCCTCCTACTCCCTTTCTTCTTCCACTACCACCACCTCTTCCTGTTTCCGCTTACTGTTTCTTGTTCTCCTCCTCCTCCTCCTCCTCCTCCTCCTCCTCCTCCTCCTCGTCTTTGTAGTTCCTCATCCCCTCTCGTAAAAACCTCATAACAGGACAGTAAAATTTGCGACTCTGTTTTCTCACCACATATGATTTTGCTTCACTTTTACTGCACGAACTCCAAGGAGGGGAGATCCTAATGCTACTTTTCCTCTCCTGTAACACATTATATTAATTCCCATTATTATCAATATTATCATTATTATCATTACTCTCATTTTCATTGTTATTGTTATTCTTATTGAGGTTCCTATGCACTATAATTCCTATAATTATGGTTAATTATATTTTCTCTGTTTTTACTTATTTTACTGTGAGTGCTCGTGTGTGTGTGTGTGTGTGTGTGTGTGTGTGTGTGTGTGTGGTGTGTGTGTGTGTGTGTGTGTGTGTGTGTGTGTGTGTGTGTGTGTGTGTGTGTGTGTGTGTGTGTATGTTGTGTGTGTATGAGTGTGTGTGTGTGTGTGTGTGTGTGTGTGTGTGTATGTATGTTTGTGTGTGTATGAGTGTGTGTGTGTGTGTGTGTGTGTGTGTGTGTGTGTGTGTGTGTATGTGTGTGTGTGTGTGTGTGTGTGTGTGTGTGTGTGTGTGTGTGTGTGTATGTTTGTGTGTGTATGTTTGTGTGTGTATGAGTGTGTGTGTGTAAGTGTGTGTGTGTGTGTTCGCTTTGCAGCATCAGTCCATCTTTGGTACATAATATTTCCCTTTCTCTACATCTTGCCACAAGGTCGCCGGGAATGCAGATAATAACATTTTCTTATCCTTAAATTAATCGAATCGCCAGGTTGAGGCAAATCGGCGGTCA
>JACEEZ010018587.1:375121-395121 GCA_016584305.1 Chionoecetes opilio
AAACGAAATTCTTGCAGCCGATTATCCGTAACAAAATCGTACCCTGAGCCAACCTCGACAGGAGCGTTCCTTGGAGACAGCCCAGCTTCGTGGCCTGACAGGATAGACCGACAGACCGATAGAGTATAGTCACCAGGAGGGAAGGCGAGTGGAGGTTGGAGAAGGATGAGATAGAGACGCAGGGGAATGATGATATGCAAATAAATATCAATAAGAACGCAGGACAAAAGTTATATAAAGAAGGTAGGGAAGAAAGCATAGTAAGAGAGGGAGGGAAGGAAGGAGGGAGGAGGAGCGCAGGTGAGGGTGGGCGCCACACTCCTGCCGGCGGGTGCGCCGCTGCCAAAGGTCAAAGGTAAATGAACGCTTCTGCTTTCTTTTTTCATCTAAATTCGGATAACGATATTTTTTTCAGGGTGGAAAGAGGGGAAACAGCCGGCAGGCAAACACGGCTCAAGGATGAAGGAAAAAACGAAGATGAAACAGAATTGGTAAAGGCATCAAGGCAAAAAAAAGAAGAGAAAAGACATGAAAAAAATACACTATACATCTATACATGTAATTATTATTATATATATAAACACACACAAAAAAAAACATCCACACACACAAACAAGGTCAGTAAATCACGGCCACATGACCTCTCCTCGTCCATTGTCACTGACGGAAAGTGGGATGGAGAGAGTAAAGCCCGGTTCCCACCTTCCCGCTTGTACGGCCGCCATACAACAACAAAGACGTCACAATGACGTCACAACAAAGTCTACCGCACCGCCGTACCGCTGTACGGCCGCCGTACAAAGTTAAATTCAAGTCATCTCTCCCGCTCGGCGGTGTCCGCTCGAGCGGAGTTGCCAACTGTGCCCAGTTACCACAAATACCACTCAAGCGGTGATGATGGTGACGTCATTGTTGAGCGGTGTTGTTGTAAGACGGCCGTACAAGCGGGCTGATGGGAACCGGCCTTAAGGAAGGAGGGAGGGAGGGAGGGAGGGAAGGAGGGAGTCGAACGTCACGCAGGGTTGGGTGGTGATACCTGTTTTGAGGAACAATGACGTCAGGTACATTTGCCAACCCCTCGCTTAACTCTTCCCTGGCTAACAATCCCATCACCTCCAATCTTCCTTCCTCGCCCACGTTTCCTTACCCACCAACAAACAGTCAAACAGTTAACATGAGTTAACGTGATGTTAACTCATGGAGACTGACTCTTTGGCTCAGGGTTGTCTGTTGGTACGTCACTGGCGCCGAGGCAAGGGCCAAGGGGAGGTGGGGGTGCCGTGAGGGCCAGAGGGAGGGAGTGCCATGGCAATACTAAGGGTGCCAAGAGGCTATGCTATACTTCCTAACAACCCTTCTTGCACATTCTCGCTACTAACTATGAGGAAAATGTTGAAGATTATATATTTCATTAGAGTACCTTTGGCGCTCATTTTCATATCGGAATTCAGTTTTTATTGATTGCAAATACATAATACCTTGCCTATTTTTCCTGCTTCTGGCTTTTTTCCAGTTTGTTCTGGGAAGGCTTCAGTAAGTCTGCCACGCGATACAGCCGCGTTCCTCGGAGCTCTAAGCCCCGGAATCTTCATCAACACTTCTTCACTTTCTATGAGAAAATCGCAGAGGTGGAGCGAGGCCAAGGTTACGTGCGGAAAGAAATCAATGTTGACATCGATTGGAACAAGTGATAATTCATAATGATGGTAATGTGATAATGCTGATGATAACAAAGCTAATAATGATGATAATAATAATAATAGTGGAATTAACTAAATGAAAAGTAGATTTTACTCCTAAATGACGCTTTTTCCCATGGTGCTTCAACAACAACAGCACGAGATAAAACAAATCGTTATATTCTCTTATATTTCTCGTATATCAAAGCTAATTAAATGTTCATATAGTAATGGTAGACAGGCTAGAGTTTTTTGCTGTTGTTATTCAGATCCTCAAATGACATGCCGTGACAAAATAAAATTTATTCACTCTTTACGGCAGGACGACTGTTGATGAACACGACTCTTTGCTGATGAAGAAAAAAAAAAGTCATAGAAGGAGGAGGAGGAGGGGGAGGAGGGGAGGAGGAGGAGGAGGAGGAGGAGGAGGGGAGGAGGAGGAGGAGGAGGAGGAGGAGGAGGGGGAGGAGGAGGAGGAGGAGGAGGAGGAGGAGGAGGAGGAGGAGGAGGAGGAGGAGGAGGAGGAGGAGGAGGAGGAGGAGGAGGAGGAGGAGGAGGAGGAGGAGGAGGAGGTGCAAGAGAAAGAGGAGGAATGATTAAATACTAAAAAAAATACTAGAAAACACACGCACACGACATAATCTGAGCAGACATGTTTTTTTTACTTTGATGCACCACGCTTTAAGGCGAGGCAAAAGTAAGTAGAAGGAAGCAGGCACGTGGGAGACATTATTATAGTCCCGTGCTTGCCGTGCTGGTCTGATAGAGGAGATAGGAGGAAGGGGGAAGGGATGAAGGGATGAAGGGATGGGAACCTCATTTCTCCCTCTCACCTTCCATTCCTTCCACCTTCTTTCGTCACTCATTTTCCCCTTTCCCTTATACCATCCCATCCTTACTAAACTAACATAATACATTTCTCTATTTCACCCTCCTTCATTACTTATTTCTCCTTTCCCTCACTCTCTACCCTCCCATCCTTACTAAACTAACATTATTAATTTATCCATCACTACCCTTCTCTCGCTTCCTGTATCACATCCCCCCTTCCCTCTCGCCCTTGCCACATCCCTCCCGTGCATTCTGTCCCCGCCCCGCCCCTCCCCTCCCTCTAGTGCCTCAGCCAACCACCCAAATGCAGAAGACATCAAGCAGTGCCAGGGACTCAGTTATTTCCGATGCCATTTTTCTCTGACGTGAGCCAACCAACCGGACGAGGCCGCCCGACCAACCACCTTCCTTTCCTCCTGATACATTCGACTTATCATCAACCTCATGGCTTTTTTTCTCTCATTCTCATTATCTCTCTCTCTCTCTCTCTCTCTCTCTCTCTCTCTCTCTCTCTCTCTCTCTCTCTCTCTCTCTCTCTCTCTCTCTCTCTGACGTCAGCCAAAAAAGATAAACAGGAAGAGAACGCAAAGAAATACAAGGTTTGTGTATTTATTGGTGGTTGTGAACTGTTTGGTACACTTCACACAAACACTGCATACTACCCCCTCCCTCCCCTCCTTCCTTCTCCTTCCTACATTAACTTGTCTCCTTTCCCCAACCCCACCATAACCTAACCTAAACACCATTTTCAACTTTAAAAATTTCCTCCTTCTCTTAAACCCCCAAAACACACACACTCACACACACACACACACACACACACACACACACACACACACACACACACACACACACACACGTCCCCCAAACGTTGCTTATCATCACCATAAGTTACATATTTATAGAACATAATAATAATGAAACAGCAAGTAAGATTCCTAGTTCATCCCAGTTTAAATTATGTCAACTAGGATGTGGCTGTCAGGTGTATTTATTACTTATTATTCATTCTAATCTCTGTAGGACTATATTCTAGCTTTATGGAGGAACTAAGAAATGGGGGGAGGGGAAGAGGGACCCAGAGGAAGAACACGAACGAGGGGTTTTCCTGCGTGCGTGACCTGGTTTTATCCTTGCTTCCCTTGCCCCTTGCCCTTTCCCATCACCCTAACCTCTGACATCACGAGGTCACCATGGTTAATGAATGGGCGGCTGTCTTCGTGTCTCTTCTCGCTGCATCTCGGCCGCATTTATCTTAAATTAGGAGAAGACAGTGCTCGTATCCATTTTTTCTCTCTATTTTTGTTTTTATGATTCCATGAAATTGAGGTAACTGTTCCCAGCTTTAGACCCTAACATCATATATATATATTTAATGAAGCCTACGAAGAGAGAGAGAGAGAGAGAGAGAGAGAGAGAGAGAGAGAGAGAGAGAGAGAGAGAGAGAGAGAGAGAGAGAGAAGGGGAGAGAGAAAAAATTAAGCGTTAGTGGTAGGAGGTCTTGCGGTGGTTACTCACGATTTGGGTTTGCCATGGCGACCAACTGGCGTCACTCTCTCTCTCTCTCTCTCTCTCTCTCTCTCTCTCTCTCTCTCTCTCTCTCTCTCTCTCTCTCTCTCTCTCTCTCTCTCTCAGCTAAATCGTCACTAAAGTTAAACATATGCAACAGCCTTACAAAACAACTTAAATTTGGCCTCACACATCTAACCCCTTCCCCCCTCTCCCTCCGCTCTCTCTTCTACCCCCTTCTATCCCTCGCTTCCTCCCTTCTTCTCTCCACTTGCACCCGGTTTTTCCTCCTCTTCTCTCGCCCTGCAATCCCCTCGTTCCTTCATCCCTCGCGCATTCGATCATTCAGTGAACATGTGCTGGGTATTTACACGCTCCAATCACGACAATTCACATGAAAAAAGGTCCGGATGGAATAATTATATAAGCAACTCGCCGTGTGTGTGTGTGTGTGTGTGTGTGTGTGTGTGTGTGTGTGTGTGTGTGTGTGTGTGTGTGTGTGTGTGTGTGGTGTGTGTGTGTGTGTGTGTCAGGTGGCCGGGCAGGATGTCGCGGTGGTTGACGTCATGAGCACAATAAGTAGGATAAAAGAAACCTCTGAAGTACCACCTAATGTAAATGATGGACTAGAATAAGTTACCAGATGAATCAACACATACAATAAAACTACTGCCTGTAAGAATATGCTTCAAGAGACTATCCCCTCCCCCCCCACCACATACAGTTAATATTTAAGTGTACAAAGAAGTTTTTGTGAGTTTTCAAAGTTAGACAAGCCGAAATTAGCTCCCCTGAGAACCACCGACGTGCTGCCTATGTAGTGTGCGTGCGTGCGTGCGTGCGTGCGTGCGTGCGTGCGTGCGTGCGTGCGTGCGTGTGTGTGTGTGTGTGTGTGTGTGTGTGTGTGTGTGTGTGTGTGTGTGTGTGTGTGTGTGTGTGTGTTGTGTGTGTGTATGTGCGCCCACCAGCCTTGGCGAGGCGGGAGGCCGTCGTGTTGACCTTGGCGGGGCGTGGGTAGGGGGCGGGACTGGGAGGTTGGGTGTTGTTTTCTTTAGCAAGACAGATTGTTTGTCTCCCAAGCAGGCTGAACTAAGTGATGAAAAAGTGAGAGAAAGAGAGAGAGAGAGAGAGAAAGAGAAAGAGAGAGAGAGAGAGAGAGAGAGAGAGAGAGAGAGAGAGAGAGAGAGAGAGAGAGAGAGAGAGAGAGAGAGAGAGAGAGAGAGGAGAGAGAGAGAGAGAGAGAGAGAGAGAAATGTATATATAATATTTTTATATTTTTTGGGGGGTGGAGGGATGGCTTCTTACGGCGTCATATACCATAAAAGGAGAATTCAAGTTGATAAAAAAAAGCTGAATAATACAGAGCCTAGCCTAATCCGCCTAATATAAATATATACTACGGAGGCGAAATAACAATCATCTTTTCTTGAATAAAATTAAATCATCAGAATTCTGCCTTCAGAATGCTGCACGCCTTTGAGAGGCTCATTAATTTTATTATGCTTGTCTATGTCATTCCTTGAAAATTTTTTATGATCCATCTTCTCCTTTGAGGTTTTCATTAATCATTGATGCATTCATGATTCAAAAGGAAATCCAAGTCGTCCTGCTGAATGGAGGGCATTGAGTGCAGAGCCACGATCAGAGCCACTCACTCTGCATGACGAGGAACAGCCCGCCCCTAAACACCCCACCCACCACCCACACCCCCACCCATCTTTGACTTGCCTCGACTCTTCAATCCCCTTCGCTCTATCGCCAGCAATCTGCCACACCAAGACTCTTGAAGCAAACTCCATATACTTAAGACATTTAAAAGACGGAAAAAAAATAAACAGCGGTTAAAATGCAAACTCTACTAAACATTCGTAATCTCAATAAAGAAGATGACATCCCTGAGTTTAACATTATATAAAGAATAGGCCGCAAATTCGAATACGTTCCCTGGAAGACTACGAAAATATACACAAATGAACTACCAACAATCCGTCACCACCAATACCACCACCCAACAATATCACCACAACCTGTAACAACTTATATATATATATATATATATATATATATATATATATATATATATATATATATATCACCATCACTTCCTACCACAGCTTTCACCACAACCACAGCACCACAACCAATACAACCACAACACGGTAGCTCCACAGAACCCGGGCTCCGGCCACACAAAGCCTTCCTCTTCACCGTGCTGACGTAGGCATCGCGGGGGGACGAGAAACACGGTGCGACTAAAGGAGGCGAACAATATCACATCGCAATTCCCAGAAAAACCACGATAATATCTCACTCTCAAATCCCCATTACCAGCGCCTGCGTAAAGGACCCAAGCGCGCCCAACCACTCCCCCACCCACAATGCCCCCTCCTCTTAACCCCCCACCCCAAGGTTCACCCCCTCTGAGCCAACCAAGGGTGTTAGTGAATAGGGGAAGGCGGGGTGCGACCGAATCAAGCGCCACTTATATTCCCGACGGAGTGCTCAGGTCTTATCGAGCCCACTATGGCTAAGCTCTGTGCTGACGGGGCTGGGAGGGTGCACGCTGCTGGGCACAAGTGGACTGATGTGAAAGGCGACAAGAGTGGGGCTGAGCCGTAGTAAAGTCTCGTGTCTGAAGGTTGAGGTGGTAAAGATTTAAAGGCAGGCCAGAATGGATGTAATATGGACCGGTACTATACTCACTATAAGACGTGTTGGTCAGCACTACATCCATTACATCAAGACCTATATATATAAATACGTATATACTTAGTCATATAGGTCTTGCACTACACACACCAGACTATAACACCCGTACAGGATTTATAATAACCCGAAAAACAAAAAAAAGATCAAACTACTTACACTGACTAGTCATGGATTTGTTGAATACTGAGCCGAGACAAGACTTATTTAGGAAGATTTTATAAAGAAACAACTGTGACAGGAACTAAGGTCTATTTCCACCCACACCTATTCAGCATATTTCTGTATTTGCTCCGTTACACCTGCCTTCACATGTGCTCTATCCCGCCTATCACCAGGACGAAGAAAGAAAGAAAGGGGATGTTTCTCTCAAGTTAGATAAAAGCCTGTCGTCTAATCCTCTGCTGACACAAAAATCTGGGTGCATTTTTCTCTTTTTGGCGACACTCATCTCACTCACTCTTTCTCTCTCGATTTTTGAGAGGGAGAGAGAGAGAGAGAGAGAGAGAGAGAGAGAGAGAGAGAGAGAGAGAGAGAGAGAGAGAGAGAGAGAGAGAGAGAGAGAGCTGAAGTGCCATACTTGTTATTCTATTTATACATTATCTCACTTTGCCTCTCCCCTCTTCACACTGCACTTGACTCTCTCTCTCTCTCTCTCTCTCTCTCTCTCTTCTCTCTCTCTCTCTTCTCTCTCTCTCTCTCTCTCTCTCTCTCATAAAAAATTGTGAGGTCTTTATATTTGCTGCAGCAAAATTAAATCGAAAACGAAACCACAATGACTTGTTTTCTTCTAACTCCACCACCACCACCACCACCACCACAGCGATTTCCCGACATATTCGTACTCCAAACGTCTTTATAAACCAATTAAAAAAGTGAAGAGATCATTAATCAATCTTTTGTAAACTTTCTTTCCTTCCACCTCTCTTTAGCGTTGTAATCAAAGAGAGGCGGAAAAAATATAACAACTGAAATTTCTTCGTGTTTTCCTTTTCCTTTCCTGAATTGCAACTTTTACATCCATTTCTCCGTGACTTCGCTCAGCTCTTCACATTTTCTTTCACACAAACATGAGCGTTGGAAGTTTTCTTGGAGTTGACTGGGCTGTTTGTAGAAGTAAAAGGGGGTGGAGAAGGAGGTCGAGAAAGGAAAATATGGTGGAGAGAGAGAGAGAGAGAGAGAGAGAGAGAGAGAGAGAGAGAGAGAGAGAGAGAGAGAGAGAGAGAGAGAGAGAGCCAGACAGACAGACAGACAGAAAGAGAAAGAGAAAGAGCCAGACAGACAGACAGACAGAGAGAGAGAGACAGAGACAGACAGACAGAGATAGAGAGAAAAAGAGAGAGAGAGAGGAGGAAAGGCAAGGAGTACCAGATGGGAAAACGTTCTTTATTTTTTTTTCTGCCGTTGTCGTTTCGCAGTTAACGGAGCAGAGAGGCAATAAACTGGTCTGTGTGACCCTGAGAGGCTGAGCGCTCACCCACCAAGTACCCAACTTTCGACTTCACTAAAGGACGTGATAAATACGTTTGACTTTAACTTTAAACATATAAACTACTACTTTCGACTTCACTATAGGACGTGATATATACATTTAACTTTAAATTTAAACATGTAAACTACTGTATATTTACTACACTGCATGAAAACGTGATGGGAATGAAAACAAAACATACACATATCATAGTGAACGAGGCATATAACACACACAACAACAACACTTTTCATCTGCATCCGTGCCATTAAAACCTTTCCCTTCCCCTTCTATTACAAATCCAAATATGATTAACATTATTAAACCTGTAAAGCTCTCATTAATCCCATGTTCAGTCGACCCTAACCTGTACCCTTTGACGTCCCTGCGAGGTTAATTTCCCCCTGACAATAAACCCAGAGACCCCGCGACCACCAATTCCACGCAATGAACAGCCACACCGATTGACCCCATGACAATATATACACCAGCATCGAATTGAGTTAGTTAATTGTATATGCTAATGAAGAGAAGGTAATACTGGAATGAAAGCTGTAGTGCAGAGGAGAGGAAGCCGAGTCTAGTTTATGGTGGACAAGGGATGGAGAGAAGAGAAGGACGGTGGAAGGCGTGGGATGAATAGCCGTGGGGACGAAACGATTGAGTACGACATGGGTAGTGATTAGGGAAGGGAGGAAAGGGGAATAAAGGGAACGAGCCAGGAAGGTAGAGGACACTTTTTGTAGCATGAATGAATGAGAGTGTGAGAGAGAGAGAGAGAGAGAGAGAGAGAGAGAGAGAGAGAGAGAGAGAGAGAGAGAGAGAGAGAGAGAGAGAGAGAGAGAGAGAGAGAGAGAGAGAGAGAGAGAGAGAGAGGATGAAAAGGGGCAAACAAACATATGGGAATGTGTGTGCGTGTGTGTGTGTGCATGCGTTTGTCACATAGAGCCAAAATCACCCAGGTAGGCAGTGACCTTGAAGCGAGTCCCCCCCCTCCCCCCCACACAGGTGTTGCTCGGCCCTCCACCACACGCCAACCCAACCACCACTCCACCTAAACTTGCTATCTCTATGTAAAGCTTAGACGTATTCATGTGATATTTCTCTAATCTATGTCTCAAGAAATCCTTTTAAAATCTACAATCATGGTTCATAAGTATATTTTGCATGTGTATATCTGCGTGATAACACATAATGTAATACATACACTGTTTAAACAATAAACCTATAAAAATGTCTGATACAATACGAGAATACAGAAAATATACTAAAAAATATATAGGAAAAAATTATGAAAAAAATCCCAAACCAAAAATTCAGAGAAACTATTAAAATGCTGAAGTTAATCGAATGACGTCATTAAAAGCCTCTTCCTTCTTCATTTATCCTGATAAATATAGATATACTTATATTCTTATTTTCCCTCCTCTTAATCACAGCAACTCTTCGAAACTTGGTACTATAGAAAGAAAATTCAATGAGGGAATAAGAGAGAGAAAGGAAATGGTGTGACTAGGGATAGGTTTAGGGATAGAAACTAATTGATGGAGGGATAATTAGGGGAAGTATAGGCTATTGTGCGTGCAGGAGAGGGGGGCAGATGTGGTGAGGGTCTGGTGGGGTGAAGGGAGGGAGTGAAGGGCAGAAGGACTGACGCATTCAATATTAGAAAAAAGGGGAGGCAGGTGAACGTGGATTAAATATGATAAAGAAATACAGATAGTAGAAAATGGAGCCAGAAACAGGTGAAGGAAAGTAGTAACAGAGGTGAAGGGAAGTCCAGGTGACGAGGAGACGAGGCATGAGTGTGCTGTTCCAGGATAAAGGTGGAGTTGGAAGTTGGTTAATTACATTCAGGTAAGCGAAACTTGCGGCAAATGGGAGAGGCGACCAGCATGCTAATTATGGGGAGATGATGGAGGCCCCCACGAGGGATGCAGGGGAGGAAAGGATAGTGGAAGAGAATGAGAGGAGGAGGAAGGGGGGGAGAGGAAGTACATTGCTAGTACCCTTCCCCTACGTATTGATATGAGCGAATGAAGTACTGTATGTAACTGATGAAGTACATTACTTTATTGCTTTGTAAACTGATTACGATGAAAGCCAGATAACATTTAAACTTTTCGAGCAACATCCACAAAAACTAGATTTTTCCATTGATCAAAAGGAATAAACTAATCATTGCTTTCATCATACCTCTTTTTTTGTATTGTTTGGTAGTATATTTCCCATAATTCACTAGACACAGGCACTGCAGCTGATATAATTACTTAGTGCTGAAGGTGAAGGTTCTGCACGCACGCACGCACACACACACACACATAACAGAGCCGCATAAAGGAACTTACCACCTCCACTTAACTAATTAGTATGGCATACAACTCTACTCTGCCTTCAACTTCAATATATATTTCTTTCCCTCAAGAAAGTAATCAGGCAAACAGGGTAAGGCGTGTGTACTCACCTATGAAGCGAGGCATCACTCCGGCAGGCGAGGCGAGGCTTGTAAATGCTGACCAGGTGTGTGTGTACGTGTGTGTGTGTGTGTGTGTGTGTGTGTGTGTGTGTGTGTGTGTGTGTGTGTGTGTGTCTGTGTATGTGTGTGTATGTACGTGTGTGTGTGTGTGTACGTGTGTGTGTGTGTGTCTGTGTATGTGTGTGTGTGTGTGTATGTACGTGTGTGTGTGTGTGTGTGTGTGTGTGTGTGTGTGTGTGTGTGTGTGTGTGTGTGTGTGTGTGTGTGTGTGTGTGTGTGTGTGTGTGTGTGTGTGTGTGTGTGTGTGTGTGTGTGTGTGTGTGTGTCCGAGTAGTAGCTAGGAACACACACACCAATCCACGCACTCAGAACACTTTGCTTCTTGGTACTTTTATTATCAGTTTTCTTTTCTTTATGTCACTTCTTTATGTACCAACTGTTGAGTACTTTTATTGTCCGTCTCTTCTCCTCACTAAATCCCTGTAAAAGCAAGTGGAATTTTTAGAAACCATTATTCACATACTTCAAAGAAATCACGAACAATATTTCAGGTGCATGAAAACTTAATGAGAATGTTGGGACGAATGGTACGCGTCCGGGAACCCTGTACAAAAATAAACACATTCACGGTGGACCTCGAACTGGAATCAGGTTTAGGAGTCTCCGCAGATACCTTCATCCTTTCTTTTCTTTCGTATTTTACCTCACCTCAAGGAAACTTTTTCACCAAACTCAAATTCCCACACCGTATGAATAACTTATATTTTTCCCCGTGTCTTCCACGGTAATAACTAATTAAAAACAGCGTCATAAGACTTAATTGGTTACGAGGAATATTTCAAGGTCATTAGGTATACGGAATATGAGCCGAGGTATTTACCTACCCCGAGCTTGGAGGGTTGTCTGACATGACTGGGAAAGCAATTAAGAAAAAAGGATATTATTTCATACGTGCATCTAACATTCATAGGTGTGTGTGTGTGTGTGTGTGTGTGTGTGTGTGTGTGTGTGTGTGTGTGTGTGTGTGTGTGTGTGTGTGTGTGTGTGTGTGTGTGTGTGTGTGTGTGTTATAGGAGCACTTGTCGATGAAGTCAAATCTCTCTCTCTCTCTCTCTCTCTCTCTCTCTCTCTCCTCTCTCATCTCTCTCTCATTCTTCCTCCTCTTCATCTCTAAAAAAAAAACTCACACACATGACTCACGCGAAAACATTCAACACGCTGCAATTGACGTCAGAGAAAAGTCCAAAGTCTTTTTTTAAACACGTTTCTCGCGCCACCCTTCCACGTACTGCATCCTTGTCTTCCGTCTTTTCACCATGGCAACCGTACGTCGACCTCGTCTGTCTGCGAAAACAATTCTGAGTCTTGTTGGCGGCAGCTGCATTTCGCGTACCTGCTAGAAGGTACACTTATGCCGGACTAGTGAAGAGGAAAGGTATAAAGAAGGGGTAGGAGGCGGAAGGAGAGAGTATAGCTAGTGGTAAGTTACGATATAACTAAATCAAAGATCGCGCAGAACTAACTAACGAAAGTGAGAGTGCTGGTTTATATGCAGCGTATAGGACGAAGGGGTGTCTCGGGCGTTTTTTTTTTTTTTTTTTTTTTTTTTTTTTTTTTTTTTTTTTTTTTTTTTTTTTACATTTGTGCCTATAGCGCCTGTAGGCAGTAGTGACCCAGGGCTCGATGGTAGGCTCTGGAGGTTCACTTGAGGGCTGTGATGGTTGGTCCTCGCCCGTGGTGGCGCAGGCAGGATTCTTATAATGACGCCTGTGATTAGAGGCTCATGCCGCCCCCTTGTGTCCTCCGATGTACTCGCAGTCGAAGATAGAGTTGATGGGCAGGGCATGTGGGTGTTCTTAGGCCACTCGACGGTGCAGAAAAAGGTTTTGGTTATCTTCGGGATCGAACTCGGGTCACCGAGAACGCCAGTCGGAGACGCTAACCACTCCGCTACCGCCTCCCCAAGCATAAGTGTTACATGTTCTGGATTTACATTAAAAAAACCACTATGATGGCAACAGGCTAAGAAGGAAAATAAGTACGTACGTGCAAGGCGTTAAACATCTTATATGGCTTATAAAAAGGCGATTACGAGTGCAGCATTTTACGAGTGGTAGGAGAATGTAGGAGAATCAACATGAATGTATCAGTACCCGCAAGAATGTTAAAGAAAATACAAAGTTACGATTATAAGCCAAGTAGCCAAGGGGTACAGAACTAAAGAGGCATGTATGTGAAGGAAACAAACATCGACATGAAGAGACGATAAAGATAAGAATGACGTGTACATTAGCATAGCATTAATTCCTTGTGGTGCATTAAAACGAGGCACGACACTTTCTCTCTTTGCTAATGTCTTCCTTTGAATGGCCAGACGTCCAAATTGAGATGGATGAAGTGCAATACAAGTAACACTCAACATGAAACGCAAACACCCATTACTACCCTCTGAGGAACCATTACAGTACACCCCCTCCCCAACACCCTCCACGCCCACCCACCAGTAGGGTAAAAACTCCCCTTAATATCCACCCCTTTTCCCCTTCTCAACCTTCGACACCACCCGTCACCACACCCCTTTCCCCCCTACTACTAATGTTAAGTTTGTTTGCCTGGTGATTTCCCTAACTCCCCTTCCACCAATAACCTTTCAGCCCTACACTATGTTTCGTAGCACCATCACACTATGTCAACTCTTGCCTCCAAATGTTCAATTACCTAAGT
Source organism: Chionoecetes opilio (assembly GCA_016584305.1). NCBI lineage: Eukaryota > Metazoa > Arthropoda > Malacostraca > Decapoda > Majidae > Chionoecetes > Chionoecetes opilio. The sequence goes on from JACEEZ010018587.1 coordinate 388,518, forward strand.
AAATTTGAGGATAATTTAGGACCTTCCAGACTAAGTATTATTACCCTTAACCCCCTTAACCCCAATCCATCCACCTACGCCAAGACGTAATTATGATGCCAATTTTGTAGCAATAAAACATCGTAAACGTTTCTAAAATTACCTGAAAGTAGTCACCCGTCCATTTCCAGGCCTTGATGACACCACTTTCTGCCGTGTGGTACAGTTTCTACGCACGATCATGGATGTCTTTTTTTTTTTTTGACAACACGACAATTAACGCGTTTTTCTTTCTTTTTTTCTTTCCAAACAAATTGTCTGAATGTCAAACGACGTCCACTACCTGTGCCCTTGGAAAAAAATATATATGACCCTGCAGGACCATGAAAAAATACGATAAAAAAGGAAATATTTTACACCGAGAGAGAGAGAGAGAGAGAGAGAGAGAGAGAGAGAGAGAGAGAGAGAGAGAGAGAGAGAGAGAGAGAGAGAGAGAGAGAGAGAGAGAGAGAGAGAGAGAGAGAGAGAGAGAGAGAGAGAGAGAGAGAGAGAGAGAGAGAGAGAGAGAGAGATTTATCCAAGCACCCTCATTTTCTTTCTCCCTCCCCTAAGGAGCAATGGCTGGCAATTTCCGTCTTGCGTCAGGAAAACCCCGATGGAGTCACCAGGGCCAACAGGTCTGCGAGGGTACTTGCCGCTGCTTCGATCAGAGCCACAAAGTTGGCGTCTGGTGGTTCTGTCACAACATATCCCAAAAAGTCAATGTGGCCCAGTGGTTTACGTCTGAAAGGGTCACGGTCCCAGGTTTGAGTCCCGCCAGGAGCAAACTCTTTCTACAATCGTCGAGTGGCCGTAGATTACCTAAGTGCGGTCTATTATCCCTACCTTCGACGTCGAGTGCATCGGAGGATACCGGGGGTCGGCATGAACCATTTATCATAACAAGCCTCAATGTAATAATAATAATAATCACAGGTCTCATATAAATCCTGTCAGCGTCACTACGAGCGAGGGCCCCTAGTGAAAGCATATGAAAAAGTATACCGCTACAACAACCACAACCACCACTAATGATACTTTTGTGGTTACAACTACTTCAACTACAGCAACCACTACTACTGCTACTATTCTGACAATTGCTTCCACTGCAATCATTACTAAACTGCTCTTACCACAATTGCTTCTAAATTTTTAAAGTGAACGCGAGTTTTATACTACACACATGCATGATCAACCCCATTCCCTTATACAAATTACAAAAATGGCCTACAGGGAGGACTCGAGGCTGTCCAAGTATACATTTGACGACCAAGGGGAACCCCCACCGGTGCTGACAGGTGCTGCAGTTTTATTCAGTTTAGTGCAATGAACCTCCCGACCACTAACAGCTCCCCGGTGCAGTCCTCCCCCTGGCCCCGGCCGTATCCTCCTCTTCATTAAACCACGGGAAAAAAAGTCATGTTTCCAATTTACATTTTTCCTAACTGCTAACGCGCCCACCTGTGTATCCCTTAATGGTCATTCCACATCAGAGAGCAACACTGGTACACATACACCCTGCAACAAATGTCCCGCCACGACAATATTATCATTACTTAAATACTGAAAACTGCCACCACAACATTATCATTAGTTAAGTACTATAAAAGAACAACACAAAAGCAGGGTCGCCCAACTCTGCACGCGCATATCCTCGGCACCAAAATAGTCTTGATGGGATTATTTTAATATAAAGTGGTTAGGGAGAGTTCATTGCTCCATCATCTCGTTTTTTTTCCCTTTTGTTTTTTGTCAGAGTTTACAAGCAAAGTCGAGTTCTGGGGACAATGAGCCTATGCCTGCACCTTCAGGAGGAACACTGCACTCGCGAAGGACCTCTTGGTGTATGGATCTTGTTCGTGCTTCTCATTGACATGCAAGCGAGGCGTCCATCTGCTGCAGGGATGCGTCGGGAATACGAGTGTGACCAGTGCTCGTATAGTGTTATCGGGGTATCGTTCAGCGTATAGCGTTCAGCGTTCGGGGTATCGTATAGTGTTATCGGGCTATTAGGTATATTCAGAAGCTTTGATCGAAGGCATAACGATAAAGGCGTGACCATAAGGGATCGGACTCATCGGAGGGACGCTTACGTTTCGCTAACATTATCACGATGGTCTGTCAGTGGTAAGTTCATATATTATGTTTTCATAATAAACAATACATTCATTTAAGGCTAAAAATGCTAGGTATAACATATTATCGCGGCGTGACGCATCGTTTCATTCTCATCGTTCCATCATCTCTGCGTAGCGACCCGACTGTCTTATGAACAAGGACTTGAATGACCAAGATTAATGACAGTAGACTTAATGACCTTCTCCCATCGACTGCGTTGTTACCACGTCCACGCAGTTCATCATCCTCGCGTTACCAGACCCAACGCCCCTCATTGTTGGGCCATTGTCTGAGTAAATTAGGTCCATTGATTATCCTAAGTCATGTGGGACGCATGAAGCACTACAAACTAATTTAGTGAAGCCATTAATATTGCTTCAGTGACAGTACCGTTGTTGTACGTCACATTACTCACATTACCAAGAAATTATCAAAAATGATTACGTTCGAGGAAGATTTAGCGTCTGCAGTTGTCCTGTTTGGGGAGATTGAAGAGGATATTATTTATTTTTTATTATTTTCCTTGCAATACCAAGTGATGACGAAGAGTTTGTCTGATCCAGATGTGGTTGGATTAAGAGGGGGTACCCTAAAAGATTAACGAAGCCTACATTTATAATATTACTATGACGGGAACTTACAATGATTAATAAAACATGTATTCAGAACCTCATCCACAATGGCGTTGTTGTGCTCGGCCAGGCACACGGCGACTGGGCAGCGACAGGCGGTGAGGAGCAGCTTTAGCGGTGGTTTGCTTGGGTTATTATTACAGTCTGGTGGTCAGCATTACGGCGGTGGAGCCTTCCTGCCCCGGGCCGCCGCTTCCCCCATGGCCTTGACGCTGCTGGCTATTTCCATACTGTTGCTCCTAGCCTCCCACCCACGCCCGCGCCCACGCTGGCTCCGAGGCTCTGCACCAGTGACCCACACCCATTTTTTGCCAAGTCGTAGTTGAAGCCTCGATAACAACGGGGAAAAAAATTACCCGGTACGTTACATCATTCTATGGCCATAGGGCGGCTGACTACGTGGTACAATATCTCCTTATGGCTAGGCTACGTAGAAAGATGTTTGCGCATGACATGGAATGTGAACAATCGAAGACGTGGTCCAATATCAGCCGTGATGAAACTAAACCCCTTTCACTAAAACCCGCACGTGAGCATTCATAAGGATAGAGAAAAATTAGGTACTGTAAAATGATCAGAATAGAGGTCAAGGAATTGTCGGCAAACGGCGGTACAAAAGCCAGTAAATAGGGCTATTACTGGCTTAGGGCGGTAGCTTCTTGCCGTCTTCCAGCCTACACGTGCACGGCGGCGAGGCAGAGCAACTTCCGGTCCCCGCAGCGAGAAAGTGATGAGCTTTGTTGCTGAAGAGGCTCCCTAGTGTTCAGCTCTCCCTCCAGCCCTGCTCTGATGTCTGTGTCCCTAAGCCTAGATCAAATGACTATATCGAATTACTAAGTAGTCGTTTGATCTTGTAAGCTACATTTCCGGAGTCTCGCGTTAATATGCTGTAATCAATTAACATTAAAAACTCTGGACTTAATTAATGTAACCTTACATTAATGTAAGCCTTGTAATGTAACCTTGTGTCTATGTAACCTTATAGCACGGATTTTTACTGATATTTTCTTGTCTTTGCTCACTTTTCTCCACACCACGAACGAAAACTCTTCCAGCTCCTTACAGACGTGAAACTATCCCGCCACTCAATATCCCCCTTCTTATCACCCTTTGATGAACTAATCCCATGAACTGACAGACTAAAAATCAGGCAAGACACAAAAACAAATATTACAGGTATGTGACGCCAAGTTGTGTTGCAAGTGTCGGGGTTGGGAGGGAGATGGAGAGGGAAGGAGTGGTGGTGGTGGTGGTGGGGGGAGGAGGGGTGTGTGCTGGTGATGGGGTGTTTTGGAGCCGCGCCAGCACTCACCTCCACCTCGTCTTCCTCCACTCCATCCTCTTCCACTTCTCTCCAACCATCTGCACTCGCCTTCCCTTCTCTTCTCTCCCTCCTCAGTTTCCTCCCCTCACCTTTTTTCTGCCACCTACTCCATTAGTGACTCTTTTCCTCGTCCATTTCACCCACTTCACCACCCGTAACTCTATCGCTTTCAGTTTTCTTCCTCATTTTCCACCTTTATTCTCCTCATAATATCACTTTTTCTCTCCCTATCGCATCCCACGGGTCCTTCACTCCTCTCTCTCTCTCTTCACACACAGGAGTTAACTACATTTTTTTCTTCTTCCGAACAGAAACTTTTTTTTCGGATATTTATTTACGAATTCCCTTTTCCTTCCAACTTGGCTGAACAGGCGATTTTCTTTTCTTTTTTTATTTTCGAAGTCAACAAGGGAAGGATTCCATCTTTCACTAGTCTTTCAAACTTGCAACATTTTCATTAATACTTTCTCAATCCTTTTCATTTTTCTTATCAACAAGTGTTTTATACTTGAACTTCGGTACAGACACTTACCTTATCACATTTATGTTTACATTTTCAGTCCCTCACAAAGTTTTGTCTTTTTCCTCTCTTTCTGACGCTCCTTCTTTTCCATTAACCAATAATAATAATTTATCTCTTCCTCTTCCGTCCATTCCCTTAAGCTCATCTTTCCCTATCTATCTTACCCTATTATAGACAACCTTTCCTCTCTGTTTACACCATAACCTTTGACGTACCTCCCCTGCCTCTCCTGTCATTAGCTAGCGAGCATTGGCTGAAACTTGAGGAACAGGTAACTCACCACTATTGATCCCCCCCGCCCTAACCACGCTATTACCACCACACCTAAACACTCACATGACCTTCACCTGCACGCCGACACTGTATCCATTCCTCCGGCAGACACACACGCAACGCCGCCCCCTCAGCCTGCATGCCACCCACACACACACACACACACACACACACACACACGCCCCCACACTGCCACACACGCCCCTTCACCCTCTATATTCATACACATGCACACGGTAAACCACTGATGACTTCATAAAAGATGTAATGTCTTCCGAGCATACGTGACGGCTGACTTGTTACTATATTTTTTTACATGCTTGTTCTTATCGCATAACAGATAATGGGCAGTTACGATATCGCAAAATGTGAACTGTATTGTAAAACAGAGGTATTCATTAAATAACAAAATTCGAGACCTTAGCGAGAACTTATTTAGCTTCAGTTTTATCCTCCACCAACAATAGGAAAAAAACCCATTGAATATACCCTGTCAACATATCCCTTTATTCCACTAAAAGCCCATGGAGCGAGTTACTGTCATTAACAGAAAATGATGAAATGATAATGATGATGAAAATAATTGGGTGGCTGATGAAGCAAAATAGTAAACATTTGAAAAGTCAAGAAAGAAGGCGCAAAAGCACCGTGTTAATCTCAACTGGCCTACATGCAAACTTGATCACTCTACAGCCTGGAAGCATAATAATCAATTTAACATGTTAAAATATGATCCAATTCGAACATATTTCAAAATACTGCCGATTACGTACATAACTCATATATCGAAGTGAAGACAATATTGACCAGTACTGCAAGGCGTAACAATGTCTTGTAGTCTGGCGTGGCCTTCATAAAACTTTCACACTGCGATATTTAGGGAGATAAATGTCAGCCACCATGACATAAGGGCGAGGAACTTATACCTTGGCAATGGCGAATGATGATTACGATGTTCACCACACTTTACTTTTACAGTTTCCGGACAATTATACATCAACAAATGAATAAAGACACACACAAAAAAAACACACAGATACACCAACAAAGAAATCACTTACGTAACTCAAGAATCGCTACATAGTTACATACATACCAGCATTCAGTATCCTAAGAATGTTTCCTGCCTTGCCTCACATGTCTCCTCACGTCAACTATAGCTAGGCCAGCCGTCTCTAACTACGAGCACAATATCGCCGCAACCCTGCCATTTCACCGCCGCTGGAGGGAGTAATAACGAGTCCGCGGCCTCCACGCCTCCCTACGCTCGTCAAAGCCCCGTCACGCCCTGCCTTCAAGGAACTACACATAGCAAAGAGCGCCATTCCGTATGATTTATGACTTTTTTTGTGTGTAGATATCTTTGTAGTGTGTATCTTTGCATCTTGTTACAAACCCTCACCCCGACTCTCTCTCTCTCTCTCTCTCTCTCTCTCTCTCTCCCCCCCCCCACACACACACACACACACTCACTCAGCAACACGCTTCTGCATCACTGAGTCGTGTTTGCCCGTGGGCGTCCATGCACAACCTCAGCTGGTGAGTGAACCTTGTGTGTGTGTGTGTGTGTGTGTGTGTGTGTGTGTGTGTGTGTGTGTGTGTGTGTGTGTGTGTGTGTGTGTGTGTGTGTGTGAGAGAAAAGCTTCTAGATTTGGAGTACATGTGTGTGTGGGACGGCGTGGAGGTGTAAGCTAAGACATGCAAATAATATATATA
>JACEEZ010018587.1:400121-417621 GCA_016584305.1 Chionoecetes opilio
GAGAGAGAGAGAGAGAGAGAGAGAGAGAGAGAGAGAGAGAGAGAGAGAGAGAGAGAGAGAGAGAGAGAGAGAGAGAGAGAGAGGGGGGGGGGAGGGGGAAAGAATATTACCACAAATACTGCAACGGAGACTACTTGTAATTTTACCCAAACCTTTCTTATCCCGCAAATACACGGTGGCATCCAAGATAGTGGAAACAGAATATGTAAATTGGCGCAAAAAAACAAAAAAATAGGACTTCCTTTACCTTGTACACGAGACTACTATTCTGTTTCGCTTCTACTTAAAGCAACAATAACAGTAATAAGAGTAATTATAATAGTAACTGGTGATATTAATGATAAAAAAAGAATATTTATAATAATACAAATAGTACGGTGTTATGTGTACAAAGCCATTCTGATTGTTCTTCTAAGCATCATACTTATTACGGGTAACTTATGATAATAATGATGATGATATAACAATGATAAATATGGCAATTTTGATGATAATATCTAGTAATAAAAAATAAAAAACAATGATAATTACAGTAATAATAATAACAAGAACAAGAACAATGATGATAATGATTTAAAATAAATAACGATAATAATAACATAATAATATTGAACAAGTCTACAGAGTTAGTGAAACGTGGCAAACCGTTACCGCAGAGTTTATCATGCTTATTTGTCTGAACATACTTACCTGGCACAGGAGTCTATTTCTTTTCAATCTCTCTCTCATAAGAACATTGCCATATGACCTCCGATGTCTGGCACATTTTCCCTCTTTAGCATTACATCAATCTCATAAGAACATAAGAACATAAGAAAATAAGGAAGCTACAAGAGGCCGTGAGGCCTACACGTGGTAGTTCCTGTTAAAGAGACCGTTCCCTGTCTCACCAGGGAAAGAGAGAGAGAGAGAGAGAGAGAGAGAGAGAGAGAGAGAGAGAGAGAGGGGGGGGGGGAGGAAGGGAGAAAAAAACACGTAACCAAACCAGTAACCAGAATTCAACACGAAGTATGTTTCATATTTAAAATTATTTTTCCTTCTACTTTAGAATAAGAGCGGAAAAATAGCACGGCATTTGCCTTGGCAGCGAGCGGCCCCGAGTCCTTCGTCAGCTTTACTGAAGGTGGAGTGGCGACCAGGACTGCATCGTTAATACTACACACTCTTCAACGCAGGAGGCCTCGTGGTGTGTGTGTGACTGTGTGTGTGTCCCCTCCTTTTCGAGGCTTCACTGCAGCGCTTAGTGGTTCCCGGAAAGTCTTGTGTTGGCTGGCTTCTCTTCTCCACCTTCGTGCCGGGTTTCCCCTTGAGGCCCACCACACCCGCTACCCCAGGGTTCCTCAGATGTCTAAGCAGTAATGATAGATTACAGCTCAGGGATCGTCTTCATAAGAAAATAAGAACATAAGGAAGCTACAAGAGGCCGCGAGACCTACAGGAGGTAGTTACTGTTACTTAACACTACTACCTACATCCACTTTTCATCCCCATCCATGAAATTATCTAGCCTTCTTTTAAAGCTCCCTAATGACTCCGCACTATATAACTACCTGTCTATTGAGTCCATTCCAATAATTTACCACCCTACTGCTTCAGCACAGAATATCTATCAACTCAGACACTTAAATGCGTAGCTAGTGGATCAATATTGTCATTTTATGAACGTATTATGAATGTAATACTTGGTAGATCACCCTTGTCTATCAAATTCCCTGAGATTATTTTTTTAGAATGGATATTTACTCTCTTAACAGTTCACTTCTTTCCAAGTTTTGTTTTTGTTATTCGTATGTCTTTTATTAAATCACCTCTTTTATGTCATCCTTAAACGAACTCTGAATTTCAAAATAACTTTCCTGAATGTGTGTACGCTATTTTCATATGCTTTTACCTTTATGAGTCTTCACTTTTCAGAATTGTAATATACGAGTACGTATTATATACATTGTAAACTTATATGTAGCTCTCTTTCTATTTTCCTATATATATCTTTCTATAATATGTGATTATCTTATCCGACAATAGGTATATGCATCTTGATATAGTAGAGTACAACTAAAATATATCAAGTACAAACGGCCTATTCCGAGTACGAAAGCCTAATACAAAATAAAAAACACCCAAATGATTGCTCAAAGGAAAAAACCTAATTGAGGCGCAGTACATCACGATCCCTGAAAAACTCGTTGGCCCTAAACACGTCACGTCGCAATTTAATATGATAACATTTTCTGGCGAATGAGCATGGAGAGAGAGAGAGAGAGAGAGAGAGAGAGAGAGAGAGAGAGAGAGAGAGAGAGAGAGAGAGAGAGAGACCCAGGTACCGTCTCTCCTCACCTGACGGGCTTCTTTCTCTCCCCAGTGTAGTACATCTCAGCGCCGGGGCCTCGTGAAGGTCATCTCCCTCTACCCTCCCGCACACTTTCCACACCCTCGCTTCGGCCTACCCACTCTCCCCCTCCCACTCCTATACCCACTCCCCCCCTACCACTCACTCACCCCCTCCCCCTACCACTCTCACTCTCCCCCTCCTACACTCCTCACTCCGGACACATTTATTACGCTGTGCCACTAAAAACATTACGAGTCCTTTAAAACCACTCGAGGCATTCAACACCACAGCCTCGCATTCATATCCTAGCCTGGTTGTTGCTGAACACTCCTTAATGTCCTGCTTTCGACCTCATTTACTGCGCCCTAAGTGCTCTTGCTCATTTATGTGCGTTTCCTCCTTCACATAGGCTACCCGTGCGCCATCCTACTTCCTAGTATCTAATTTACTCCTTAGCTACTCCGCGTCCTACTTATCTACCTTCTGTTCACTAAGACCACCTGCTTCGTGGCTGCTTCTTTGTCGCCCGAGTCAGCCAAAGCTCGACACTTGCTCCGCCTCAGGCAACCACTCCTCCCTTCCCCCAAGCCCCCCATCTCCATCTCCTCCACCCCCATCTCCTCCATCCCTCTCTCCCCTCCTTCCCCTTCTCCAGTCCCCACTCCCCACTTTCCTGATTTCCAACTCCTCACCTCCAGGCTCCAGCTCCTTCAATCCACTGCCTTATAATCTCCAGCGTCCTCTACAATTTATAATGCAATATAATTCTGCCCCAACATTTCTTCAAATATCATCCTCGTCCATCGACATCACAAGCAGTCTCCTCTTTCTTATTCATTCATTACCAATCCCATCTCTTCCGTCATCCTCTCTTCGCCTAACCCGTCAGGGTGGCTCGGTTGGTAGAGCTGCGTGCTCGCGTGTAGCGTGACTAGCGTCCCTGCATTCGGTCAGCGGTTCGAGCCCACCAAGTTCGTCCTGGCGTGGTGGCGCTTTGTATAGTCAATAACCTTGTAGTTGGTACTTGCAAAGTGTCTAGATAGGATCAAAGTATCTTATCTTATCTCTTCGCCTCCTTCGTTCTCCTATTTATTTTTTCCTCTCACCACCACCAATACCTCTCATTTTCCATTAATCCAACATTTTCATCCATCTCAATCACTGTCCGAAATCATCCACCTTTTTCTTGTTCTTCATCTCTCATCGCTTGTTATACATATCCCCAATTCTTCTGTGCCTTCATTATATACCTCCTGCACCCAACCTTGCTCCAAACATGCAGTTCACGGCCACCAGTAAGGCCTGAGATTACAGAAATTGTTAATTCTACACCACTCAAGTGTCTAGTACAATTACACGCACGTAGTACATATATACACATACACGCACGCACGTATTACATACATACATGAGAGAGAGAGAGAGAGAGAGAGAGAGAGAGAGAGAGAGAGAGAGAGAGAGAGAGAGAGAGAGAGAGAGAGAGAGAGAGAGAGAGAGAGACTGGATTAAGGGATAAAACCTTCCAGTCATATAGTGCAAAGATCTTCATAAGAATACCCAGAGATCATTTAAGGGCCTACTGTTAACATTTACTTTGGTGGTCCAGCTCGTGCAAAATGAGTTGCCGCAGAGGAAACCACGCCAAAGGATTCCAAGAAGCAAGACCAGCACCTGCGTAATACTGTCTTAGTGATGACGATGAGGATGGGTAAATACACCAATAGCTCACCAGAACAGTCAGTAGTTCCCCTCAGAAGCTTCTTATAATTCTACATTTCAGCAAATGCCCACGCACATAAGCCAGCAGCAGCTTGCTTCCCAATACTGCTTCAATAAACATCTTGGAAATAAGATACCAAATACGTTGAAGTATTCGATTCTTCACTCAACACATAACTTCAGTCACCATTCCTTGAAATGCAGGCATAAAGCACACGACAATGCTGCAATGCCTCCAGTGCGCCACCTGTCCACCGGCCGCAATGGCGCGTGTTCGGCATCCATCCATTCCTTGAGTCACACATCCTTACGGTTTCCCCAACCATACTATCTCTCTTTCACAATTTCGGCATGTAGTATCGCCTTGGTTATCTACATCCACCGCCGAGACAACCATTGAAAAAACCCATGAAAGCATACCAGCATATTTCAGTGAGGCAGGTGCAGGGGGGGGGAGCAGCCTTTTCCTCGATAGATATGACACCATCCTGTACACTACACTACAGCTACTGCCGCGAACCCACCCCAGAAGAATATATATGTTTCTGGGAACCACTAAACTTGACTTTGAGTGTTTGGGCGCGAGGTAGGATTATTATAGTTTAAGAATTACTGATATTCTTAACTCTATTTCCCCAACAATCTTTTAAGTGAATCTTTTATGTAGTAATCCCTATATGCTTACGGTACATCTATAATAATATAAGCGAAAGTGTGTGTGTGTGTGTGTGTGTGTGTGTGTGTGTGTGTGTGTGTGTGTGTGTCTGTCTGTCTGTCCGCCATAGGTGCCGTCCCCAGTGGCGCAATCCTCTCATATGGCACAGTTTTGGAATCGGGTCGACCAGGGGAAGGTTTTAAGCCCACTTATGAGATGATCCGATCACTTTTTTTTTTTTTTTTAGCAGCCTATTAGCGAGAATTGTGAAAAAAAGTGGGTTGCGAGAATTGAGGAAGCCTTGATGTAGGGTGATGGGTAATGGGTGAGTGAATGGGTGGGGTGATGGGTAATGGATGTGGGGTGATGGGTGAGTGAATGGGTGGGGGGTGATGGGTGATGGGTGAGGGAATAGATGGGGGTGATGGGTAATGGGTGAGTGAATGGGTGTGTGGTGATGGGTAATGGGTGAGTGAATGGGTGGGGGGTGATGGGTAACGGGTGAGTGAATGGGTGGGGGGTGATGGGTAATGGGTGAGTGAATGGGTTGGGGGTGATGTGAGTGGGTTGGCGTTAATACATACATTTCTACATCCATGATTTCAGGAAAGCTAGAAAGGGCTATCTGGAGAGTCTGTGTTTGGTGGGCTTTCGGCCCACCAAACACAGGTGGTGGACCGAAGGCCCACCAATAGCCCTCCGCAGGAGCTAGCTAAAAAGTCCGCCCGGAGGGCGGCTTTGCGGCTAGTGTCTTCATAAAAAATAATTCAAACATGAAACAAACTTTCAGCTTGTTTCTGAAAAAATAATGATGTTTGTTACGCTGGCTGTTATAATACACGGTATCAGAAATTTTTTTAGGACACCAACCAAGCCCACTACCTTAAAAATATATGTAATTTAGTTAAGGCCACGAACTTGCTACCAAGCGCTTAACTTGCGCTTCTTGGTGAATATTTCTGGACAAATACGACGCGCTCTGGAATTTCAAGGCTCCTCCTCCTACGTTATGGAGTTCTGTCGACGAAATGTATGGGTGAGGGAGGGTCGTGGCGCCAGAATGACAGCGGCGGAGGCAGGCCAGGCGGTCAGGTGTCTGGCCTCATCCCTCCTCCCACGTCACAATTGTACTCACGAGTCTCTCCATAAGGGTACTGTACATAGATATTTATTCATGTACTTCCATCAATAATCATCACAATTTCAACACTTATTCACAAGTTTCTAAGAAGGAATACCACTCATGTCGCGAGAGCACAGACTAGAACCTCAGCCTGTGGAGGTTGAACGAAAATAGTTCCTTCCAAGAAGCGGGGATGGCCGACCGAGGTCCACTAACGCAATCCAACATCCAGCCGCATGTTGCCCGTGCACTACCAACATTGATTGATATTTTCAAGAATATATTTCACGAGGGAACAATAATGAACCTCACAGCTGAGCGCAGAGCTGCCTTGCTCTCGCCAACACAAGTATTCTTGCCACCACTACGCACAACTTGCTTCACGGGAGAAAAGCAAAGCAACCTTCTCGTTATGGTCAACACTGTACATTCACTTCCAGGACCATTTCAACTTCTCAAAGGAACTATGACACCCTAACACAACAGTGCAAAGTTTTCTGTCACTGTGTGGCATCTCCATCTTCCAAACACTCACACTGAAACACGTCAAGAAGGGCACCAAGGGTGGCGTGTCCCCTCCCTTCTGTAGGGTTTAGCAGACTGGTTTCACAGAGCCCCGCAGCGGGCCGGCCTCAGTTGCCGAACAGCGCCACATTGTAGTGAGCGAAATTTTCATGTTGCTTCGATTAATCCGAAAAAGGTGCAACATCAAATAACATGACATCAACACGTTTTCATTGACTTTTCAGCTGTGAAATAACTTAACTATGTTAAGGGCAGATGTGACGACCCTATAAACCATAATTAAAGCGGCGCTACAGCCACTGCCAGTAGGTACACTGCCACTGCGATACAATATAGTTTTCACTATTATTTAGTTCACAGTGAGTCTGTGACCTACTGGGTCACGCTGCTGGGATGAATGAACACTGGTCATGCTGTGTCAAAGTTCTACATAGAGGAAGACCACACTGGACTCACAGCCATCATGACACCACCGGTACACCATTGACTACACCTGTTGTCATTGTGTTTTAGTGTCAACTTGCGACGAGATCATTGATGAGAAAGTGAAAATTCACTTAAAATTTTCCTTTAGCATTCGATCACGAGCTCTCGGTTAAATTTCTAACAATCCTACTCATCATAATATATATAGAGCGAGAGAGAGAGAGAGAGATAATATATATATATAATATATATATATATATATATATATATATATATATATATATATATATATATATATATATATATATATATACGTACATATATAAATATATAATAATTATATATATATATATATATATATATATATATATATATGTGTGTGTGTGTGTTGTGGTGTGTGTGTGTGTGTGTGTGTGTGTGTGTGTGTGTGTGTGTGTGTGTGTGTGTGTGTGTGTGTGTGTGTGTAATGCACTGCAGATTAAATGTCCTCGTGAACCTTTGCCTGTGTGTGGGAAGCAAGACTGGCGTGACACCAGGTGGAGAGAAGACCAGGCCGATCAAGGGGCTGACAGGACACTACTGATGGTGGCAGCATTAGCGGGTCAGCTGTTGCTTAAGAAAACTTAGACTTTCCTGTAATGCATCTTGTTTGGTGCTCTGATCTCCAAGGAAGTACGTTTGTCAAATTAACATTGATAAAACATTCCACTAAAGAGCTCGGTATCTTAACGGTAATTTTCAACGGTACATACAGTACACTTCGCAGGCCTCTTCAACAAAGCCGATAACAGATCAATTAAAGGTCTCTCGATATAGTGTTCACTTCTCACTTAAACGCAAAAAATATTGATGTCATCGAAGAAGGCACACGTCGTACAGGAGAGATCCTGTCCTGCCTGAAGGTCATATCCATGTAGCGCATTAGTAACACTTCAGCTCAATCCACTAGTACAGACTGACCAATGAAAGAAGGGAAAACCTGTGAACACATCGAGAGCAAGCGATGAGCGAGGTCACAACAGAGACGAAGACGCCCTTAGGACAACACATTAGCTCCCAAATTGCTTATCGCTTATTATTATATATTGTTGTCATGGCAAATAAACTTAAGTTAATTAAATACGCGACACTTTTATTCATTCAAACAACGCGTAAATTACTTTACGAACGATCTCACGAAACACACCCACTACAAGCTAACACTTTACACTACCCCCCCCCCTCCCAGCAACACTTACCACTCCCCTACCAACACTTAACACTTGCTCCCTCCTAGCCAACACTTAACACTCCCTCCTTTCCCAGAAAACACTTTATGATCCCCGTGCTCCAAAATGTACCTTCATAAAGTTTCCTAACGAAGCACATGGTTAAAAACATATCTCAATTTTGCGTATGAGCTAGTACATAATTATGCAAGGCCGGGGAATACTAATAGGTTTCTTCCTAATCATATTTTACGAATGAGCTGCGAGCCTGTATAAAATAAAACAAGATAGTGCAAAGGTTAAGTAAGATAATGCGACACTTTTGTTTTGGATTATTGTACTAAAGTAACACGGAGGCTGTGAAATATTCTGAGGGCGAAGGGGAACCTCAAGGAATATATTTTTGATCTGCGTAGATACAAGATGTCTTGATCCTCAAACACTGGCGAGTCATAGTTGCCAAGAAAAACGTGAGAAGGTATCAAGTTGTCAGGCTTAGCAAGCAGTGGAGGGCGGAGCGAAGCAGCGGGGCTCACTTACAATGGTGGTGGTCATGGCCAACTTATCACAAAAGAAACATATCATAATTATATAGGTATGTTTTACTGTCTAATATTACTGTTTAGATATCTTGCCTACTAAACATTTTGATTATGTATAGTGACGCTTGGGGTAAAACTAACATAAATGAGCTTTTATTACTTTTACTTTATTTTGCACTTACTGTACGTGTGAACTTAGTAAGCGCACACACACACACACACACACACACACACACACACACACACACACACACACACACACACACACACACACACACACACACACATACATACACACACACACACACAAAAAAAAAAAAAACCTTCCCCTGACTTTATACATAACATAAACAAAGACGCAACGTAACTTGACCTGCGCTTACACTACCTTCACTCCGTCTACAGTGATAAGGTGACAACTACAATAATATAATCTTAAATAATTATGAACCTAACACAGACAGCATAAAGAAGACCCACAATAATACAAACCAATCAGTATTTAGCCTGAATATTCCTTTACTCAAGCCTCTTTTTGGTAAGCATCACACGAAAGCACGCAGAGGTCTCTTTCCCAATCGTATTCACATGACAAAAATTAACCATTCGTCTCTTAAGAAATACACGACCACTAGCTTGGGGCTATGAGAGAGGTTAGAAACTTCCCTACCAGCAGTGAAACTTAAGCTTCAGGCAACGGCCACGCCCATGGTAGCAACACAAAGGTAGTGGTGGTGGTGGTGGTGGTGGTGTAGGTGGTGGTGGTGGTGGTGTAGGTGGTGGTGGTGGTGGTGGTGGTGGTGGTGGTGGTGGTGGTGGTGGTGGTGGTGGTGAGGTTGGTGGTGGTGGTGGTGAGGTGGTGGTGGTGAGGTGGTGGTGGTGGTGGTGAGGTTGTGGTGGTGGTGGTGGTGGTGGTGAGGTGGTGGTGGTGGTGGTGGTGGTGGTGGTGGTGAGGTGACCAGGTGAGGACGGTGGCGTCAGATGGTTCAGGTAGTGTGTGTATAAGGTTGCAATACTCTCTCTTTCTCTCTCTCTCTCTCTCTCTCTCTCTCTCTCCTCTCTCTCTCTCTCTCTCCTCCTCT
Organism: Chionoecetes opilio; assembly: GCA_016584305.1. Classification (NCBI taxonomy): domain Eukaryota; kingdom Metazoa; phylum Arthropoda; class Malacostraca; order Decapoda; family Majidae; genus Chionoecetes; species Chionoecetes opilio. The sequence continues at coordinate 409,734 of JACEEZ010018587.1, forward strand.
CTCTATTCTCTCTCCTCTCTCTCTTCTCTTCCTCTCTCTCTCTCTCTCTCTCTCTCTCCTCTCTCTCTCTCTCTCTCTCTCTCTCCCTCTCTCCTTTCGTGACCATATACTTACTACAGGTATTTTTTTTCACCTGACTCTTTTTTTGGTACATTATCTCTGCTTTTAGCATAATTCCCTCCCACACGCAACTGCTGTACATACATTCCTCCATCTCTAATTACGTACGCCACTTCTACTTTTGTTCCGTCTGCGCCACCTTCTCACGCGAATCTCCTTCTACCTCTCTTCGCTGCAGAATAACAAATCAATGAATTCCCTAAGTCCTACGTACTCGAGGTAGTTAATGACACGGCAGTGAGGAAGAGGCATTACCCAGATGAAAGTAATAGTGGTGTTTTTCTAAGCAGGGTGTATAAATGTAGACTACATTTCCTTTCGCTTTCGACCTATGTACGTACTACCTCATAAAGTAAGAGATGTTTGAACCCAACTTCGACACTCAGAGACGACATCACAATCACTTGGTTATCATGACAGGCCCATCGATTACCCTGTAGAGAAGAGACACCAAAGTACAGAAAATAATAATAAAACAAAATAAATTTCTGTTTATTACATACCTCCCTTTACAAACATGTCATTCCTAAAAAAAAAACCACCAACACACACACACACACCCCACACCCCACACACACCCCAAACAACACCACCACACACACACACACACACACACACCACACACAACAAAGTTAGCCTCATTTAATCACATCAACTAATGAGCCGCAGCTTCCACATGTCAGCTGCGCCCTCACGCCAGGCATCCGCTATAGATAGACGCAGGATCAACAGACTATCGGGTCTCTCCACGGCTAGTCTGAAATTTTCCTCTTCTGCGCGTGACGTCAGCTGCAGTCCGAAGGTCTGCCTCCCAGGCCCCTCCCTCCAAAACAGGTCGCTAGTCTTGACTGAACACTCGCACAGAGCATATCTTCTGTGCTCCGTTTTCTATGCATGTTCACGGTTCTGTGGTGAGGATTTCCCTTCTCTAATTTTTCTTTCTACAGGAGCATATAGTACACTACATAGTACGTCATAATGATAATTTTTGGATAGTGGAAAGAGGAGGTAGAAGGGAGTGGCCTGCCAGCAGCCAGCAAGCAGGAGAGAGCAAGTGTGTGTGAGGGTAGGGCAGGACGTGTGGGTGGGTGGCGCCGTGGCGGCCCGGGCGGGAATTTTCTCTCTCTCTTTTTTATTTATTTTTTGTCTTTTTTTTATTTAAACAACTGACATGGTATACATGGGGCTACAAATAGCAAAGAGGTTGTTGAAGGCAATGGGTGGCAGAAGCTAAAGATGTCCCCTGTCCCGGGGACATCTATCTGAAAGCTATGCCTTATAGGATAAACTAAATATATAATGTTACAGACTGAGGGTCACTGTCCGTCACAGGCACTTTTCAGGCGCACTATTTACACGTACACTGTGTCACTGTGTCAATGTGTGTCACTATGTGTGTGTGTCACTATGTATCACTATTGACACGACACTGTGTTACGCCTTACAGGCACTAAGGCGGATGTAAGCGGCACCATCTGTGGGCCACCTCCTTCACCTGCTGGGTGTTCATGGCCACGACATCCACCTCAACCGTGAAGGTGTTCCACAGTGTCGCCGTGGCCCAAGTAAAGGCTCGCTGGCCCATCACGGTGTGGGTCCTCGGGGCCTCGAGGAGGAGATCACCTGACGCTACCGTCCTCGTAGCGCGCTCTGACCTCCTCCACGGGACCCGAAGTCCTGCAAGGTGGGAAGAGTGTTGCACCTGGGCCTTGTGCAACACTGTGAGGGCACCGACTCTCCTCCGGTGCCCCAGGCTGTCAAGCTGGGAGCGGGGATCATCCCGCCACTGCTCCTGCTGTAGTCGTTGTTGTTGTTGTTGCTGGTGTTGGAGCTGCAGCTGATGTTGTTGTTGTCGTAGCTCTCTCTCTCTCTCTCTCTCTCTCTCTCTCTCTCTCTCTCTCTCTCTCTCTCTCTCTCTCTCTCTCTCTCTCTCTCTCTCTCTCTCTCTCTCTCTCTCTCTCTCTCTCTCTCTCTCTCTCTCTCTTGTTACTCTTATCTGTGTGTTATTACAGGTAACTGGGGTCAACCCAAGTAAGAATACTTACAACTGTTGGTGACACAGTAGGGGTTGATTGCCTCAGAAGTGTAGAGTTGATGGGTAGGCGTTTACCGTCCTAGCCAGACACTTCAGATGGTAGTTGAATAAAAGTGGTCGAGCGGTTGTTTTATAAGGCTTGTTAATATAAAGTACCAGAACAATAATTACAAGATATATATACATATCTGTACACTGTGAGATTTATACATTAATAATGTCACGCAGTTCGTTAAGTAACGGCCAATGAAACTAATGTCTAATAGACAGAGCCGGGAACAGTTAAATGTCGTGACAAGGTACTCCACATCCCCAGGTGTGGAGTACAATCAGACACACAGGAAGGTGTCGTGAGTAGGAGCGCAAGGTAACACGTCTCCTGGTGATCTCTGTGTTCTGTCTGTCCCCTCTCCGGCCAGTTACAGCATATAAGGAAAGAAGGCCGGAACTGACAGGTTCCGGTGGACATGTCTCTCAGGCCTGTTGCACTCTCGTCAGCGTCATCATCCTTGGGCAGAGCGCTGAAATGATACACACACAACGTTTGTGTGTAGTCTGGAGCCAGGGGCGAGGTGTGTCTACGTGTTGCTTCAAGACACCGGGTTGACTGTCCACGTCATCCTTATGGGCCACGGCGTGATACTTCGTCAACATAACCTCATCAAAAGGTGTCAGCACTCAGCATCCGCTAGGCGCCAGTACAAGACACACAGACACTCAGACATACTGTATTAGTATCGATTAACACATACATATAATATATAACCAGTACGCTAATATCGCTCTCCCCTTATAACAATGCGTCCTCGCATTGTATAAAGACATGTATACCTAACTGGTGTTACATCGTTGTGTATCTATACCGATTCTCAGTGTTGCCAATCCTTACAAATACCTATACAAGGTGAGGGTTTACATGACAACATAGCAAAGAGGAATGTTTGGTATAACAGGAGTAATGATATAAGGACAGTGCACTTAAGGTCATCAATAAACTGGTAAAATACTTTACAACAGAATCTAAACATGAGTTATTAGAATAAAAATGAACTCAAAGTCTGTTAGTAATGTGTTAATATCCCTGCAAATATTAAGAAGTGCGTTTGCCAAAACTCTACCGCGTAGTCACTTAATAACACGAAGTGTGGAGTGAAGATAAAACACAGCAGGGCCTTGAGAACGTGAGTAATAGCACTGGCAGTATTTATTTATTATTTATAGTTTAAGACCTGCTTCTTTAAACTTAAGGAGTAGATACGGCTTGTAATGCTAATAAAATCTGACTCCGGGTCGGTACTAAAAATGATCACAACATTAAGATATGGATATGTATTATTTGCATACCAAATAAAAATGATAGGAACTGATTTCAGCTCAAATAGTATTATAACTCAATCAAAATGTTGTGCTGGGAGTGCCACATGGCAGTAACTTCCCTTGACATTGGCATTTGCCGCTTTTAAGAGTTTATTAATTTTACTTATTTATTTCATTTTGTTATTTATGAACCTATTATTTACGGAGTACGGCATCTCAGCTAATAAAAATTTAGATTCCGGGTCTGTAATATAAATTTTCACGTTAAGATATGCATGTATATTATTTCATGGCATATCAGAGAGTAATGTATTTATTTAATCATTCTCTAAGAAGTGATAAGAGCTGCCTTCAGCTAGAATAGTATTCTAAACCATAAAATGTGCATACGGAGTGCCAATGGCAGTAATTAACCTCTTTTGACACGAATGCCTGTGGCACTTTGGCTGCTAAATTAATAGTTTTTGTGTTATAATATCCTTACATAGACAAAAATATTTCCTGGCAGATAAACTTGGCGTAATAGCACTAGTGGCCTGAGGAAGAGTCTTTGGCAGGGGCAAAAAAATAACTACCTGCAACGGATGTGTTAGAATTAGACTTCGAGTTAGTAGAGGAGATAATCTGAGGTGCAGTAAGGTTATTTTATGTTACAAACGGAGGTACTCTGAGGTGATTACATTCATCCCTCAATTCAAGAGTTAATTCCTCAAACAAAAGGTTAACTTCCCTGTACTGTCATTTCCTGCTTCCTCAGAGACTAGGAGTACATCTGCTATACTATACATACTAGCAAATAATTCACTCACATTCTAACTTTTGTTTAAGAGTCAATAAATTCATAAGTAAAACTTTAATTAAGTTAACTATTATCTCCCATCTCCTGGCTTTTAAGGCAATTCAAGAAGGAGAATTGAATATACATACTACATATAAGGGAAGCTAACAAATTATTAAGAATTACAAAAAATTATGAAATATTAGCGGTAAGCATATTTAAAACATCTATAGAAAAATAACTAACAAATTAATTACTTGAAATTCTTTCACATGGCTATTTAAGCAAAAACAAATGTGAAAATACATATCTCACCACTAAGTGTTATTTATGTAAACGAGTGGCGTTTTAAAAATATGTCTCATGTAAGGTCAGCTAGATGTTGTTTTACTCACTAACATTGTGTGGATTCAGCAAAGGCAAGTCCATCCGTACTGCTGAATCAGAAGGGCTTCCTCTCCAAGGGCAGCGTCACAGATGACTGGCTGCTGGCTGACTGACTGGCTGGGTGGCTGGCTGGCTGTAAGGCTGGCTGTTGACAAGGAGTTTGCTGAGTTGGAAGTATTGGAAATTAAAGAGTCGGCTAGTTGTCCCTCTCGTCCTGTCTTCATGATAAAACTTCAAATTTTGTCCTCCCGTCTGTGCCATGATAAAAGCCTTGTAACGTCGTCGTCCTCGTTCTTGTCCTCGTTCTTGTGATAACCTCTTCTTCCACGCGTCCTCGTCCTCGTTCTTGTCCTCTTGAAAAAAATATGTAGTCCCAGAGCAATTAATGCAAGAGAATCTTGTCCTCTTGTTCTCGTCGCTGAATCTCGGAGTCAATGTAGGCTGGAATCTCTATACTTGGGAGTTATTAATTGATAACTCTGTTTGTTGTGGTTTGAGTAATGATATGAACGGGGAGATCTTTAAGAGGAGATGCTGAATCGCGGAAAAATCACGCAAGGCCAGTGTTTGTCTGACGCAGCTTAAACAATGTTTTGTCTCTCTCTGTTTACGTTCACTGACTCAATGTGTTTCCACAATATATCGCTCACGTGTATTAATTGTTCATTATTTTACGGTACTGTTTTATACTAATGGTTGTTCATATCCCAAGCTGTTCATCATTTATGTTAGCCTTTTAAGTAACCTTTATGTTACGGGTAACGGATGTCACAGCTATTAAGATATCCCAACGCTTGCCAGCATTTATGTTACCCTTATCTGTGTGTTATTACAGGTAACAGGGGTCAATCCGAGTAAGAATACTTACAACTGTTGGTGACACAGTAGGGGTTGATTGCCTCAGAAGTGTAGAGTTGATGGGTAGGCGTTTACCGTCCTAGCCAGACACTTCAGATGGTAGTTGAATAAAAGTGGTCGAGCGGTTGTTTTATAAGGCTTGTTAATATAAAGTACCAGAACAATAATTACAAGATATATATACATATCTGTACACTGTGAGATTTATACATTAATAATGTCACGCAGTTCGTTAAGTAACGGCCAATGAAACTAATGTCTAATAGACAGAGCCGGGAACAGTTAAATGTCGTGACAAGGTACTCCACATCCCCAGGTGTGGAGTACAATCAGACACACAGGAAGGTGTCGTGAGTAGGAGCGCAAGGTAACACGTCTCCTGGTGATCTCTGTGTTCTGTCTGTCCCCTCTCCGGCCAGTTGCAGCATATAAGGAAAGGAGGCCGGAACTGACAGGTTCCGGTGGACATGTCTCTCAGGCCTGTTGCACTCTCGTCAGCGTCATCATCCTTGGGCAGAGCGCTGAGATGATACACACACAACTTGTGTGTGTAGTCTGGAGCCAGGGGCGAGGTGTGTCTACGTGTTGCTTCAAGACACCGGGTTGACTGTCCACGTCATCCTTATGGGCCATGGCGTGATACTTCGTCAACATAACCTCATCAAAAGGTGTCAGCACTCAGCATCCGCTAGGCGCCAGTACAAGACACACAGACACTCAGACATACTGTATTAGTATCAATTAACACATACATATAATATATAACCAGTACGCTAATACTCTCTCTCTCTCTCTCTCTCTCTCTCTCTCTCTCTCTCTCTCTCTCTCTCTCTCTCTCTCTCTTTTCTCTCTCTCTCTCTCTTCTTCTCTCTCTCTCTCTCTCTCTCTCTCTCTCTCTCTCTCTCTTTCTCTCTCTATCTCTCTCTCTCTCTCTCCACTAAAATTGGTACAAAGTCAAAGGTTTTTGTAAACCTACACATATACACTAGAGGTAAACATTTTGTTCTATGCCAACAACTACACTGCAGTCATTTTCATATGATAGTTGGCCATTAACAACCTCTCCCAAACCAAACTCATGTTATTGAGCTTGCTTAATAGGAATGGGAATGATAATAGTAATAAACATTATATAAATAATAATGATAATGATGATAATAATAGTAGTATTAATAATCATATTCTCATAGTGGAAAGAGGAGGTAAAAGGGAGTGGAATGGAGAGTAGCAGAGGAGAGGTTACTAAGGTAGGTAGGGTAGGAGCAGGTGTGATCGAGTGAGGTCAGGTCAGGGCAGGCCGCCGCGGCCACAGGTGCGTGTAGGTGGGTGGGGGATTATCCTCGTGAGGCTAGGGGCATATTTTAGAATAGGCCACGATACAAAATCGTCGTTTTCTCGTCGTTTTCTCGAGGTACTGCATTTGACGTCACTAAGCTGCGCGCGGTTTAACCTGGTAGTCTATTAATCTTGGATAGACGAGTGGCAACAAACAGCGGCGCAATACATCACCCATGACACCACTGTGTTGTTATCATTATTGGTATTACCACCATCATCAGTAAAATTAGCAGTACTAGTAGTAGTTGCATATGTTCTTAATCATATTTTAGTAGTAGTAGTAGTAGTATATTATTATTATTATTATTATTATTATTTTATTATTATTATTATTATTAGTAGTAGTAGTAGTAGTAGTAGTAGTAGTAGTAGTAGTAGTAGTAGTAGTAGTAGTAGTAGTAGTAGTAGTAGTAGTAGTAGTAGTAGTAGTAATAGCAGCAGCAATATCAGTAGTAGTAGGAGTAATGTCTCGATAATATCAGTATTGGTAAGTAGCCTTATATAAGAGTGGCTCTTACAAACATTATCAGAGAAGACACAGCAGCCAAGAAGCACGGTATGATGTTACTGGTATGCAAGCTGTGTAACTCTTCCTTCCAGAGTGATACCCGGGGCTACCTGTATCTAACATGTACAGTACTACAAGAATGGTCTGGATTGGAAAATGAGGTTACATGTCAAATGGTACGGCTTGATGACGGTTTGTCCAAGGGTCAAATTGACTAGTGTACGGGATGGCCAGTGTACGGTATGACCTGATACCCAATTGTCTTGTGTCTTATAAGACTTGGGACGCAAATGTCTTGTGGATCAAATGACTTCATTAACAATCGCTTCAGTACCATTTGACCTGCACCCGGAAAGGGATGGTGCTTGGGAGTCATATCAAGGAAAAAACTATGATGACCTCGCTGTACGGTGCCAATGTCATGGTGTGCTCGTGCAACTGCATGTTGAAGTAGAATTATATAAAGAAGGTTGATGACCCCGCTCACTAACGAGGTGGAGAACAATGATTTATAGAATGACACAACGTGGCTATCCACAACAGAGCC
>JACEEZ010018587.1:430121-435121 GCA_016584305.1 Chionoecetes opilio
GTTGTGTGTGGTGTGTGTGGTGTGGCGTGTGGTGGGTCGTCTCTCTCTCTCTCTCTCTCTCTCTCTCTCTCTCTCTCTCTCTCTCTCTCTCTCTCTCTCTCTCTCTCTCTCTCTCTCTCTCTCATCTCTCTCTCTCTCTCTCTCCTTTCCTCTCTCTCTCCTCTCTCTCTCTCTCTCTCTTTCTCTCTCTCGTTCTTCCACTTGTCTCCTTCCCTCTCTTGTCAATAACACTCTTACTATTTTCCGCATTTCTTTTTTCACTCCTATCTCTCTACTTCTCCCCATCTACTGCGAGCTCCTCCCACTATCCACCCTTCATCCACCCTCCCTTTCATCCATTCTACCTTCTACCGTTTTTCCTCCCTACCCCAACCTTCCGCGTCCTTCCCTCACGTACACATAAACAACACTCTCTATTCTATGTAGATGAAGATGTCACAATTGTCTTCCTGACGTATGCTTGCCTGGGTTCCTTTGTCTGATTTCCTCCTGATTCTGCTCCTAAACAAAAGGGTAGCAGGGTGCGCACTGGCAGGAACAACAACAGCACCAGGGGTAGTAAAGCAAATGCAACATCACCACCAACACTACTAACGCAAATGACAACACAAACAACAAACAACAAACAGAATAGAATGGAAAAATGCCTGGAAAAGAAAAAAAAACTGGAATGAAAGGCCTGATGGGGAAGAACATTTTTACGGAGACTGCCTCTTTGTTTGTTCTTGTTATTTTACTTGTTTGTATTGCTCGTGTTGGAATGTTTCTGCGATGGAAGGGACATGTTGATTTTTCACTTTTTACTAACATGGTTACTACTTCTGCCATCACCTTCACCACTGCCAACACCACTTGTTTATAATGCTATTCCAAGGTTCCTCTAAAGCACAATACCACTTGTTATTGTTTTGCTGTTGTTTTTGTCATAGTTATTGCTGCTGATGTTGATATCATATTGATATTATTGTAGTAGTGGTATCAATCTAATATCAAGTCGGTGCTGTGCTAATGATGAATGATGATAAAAGAGGTATTGAAAGGCGCCAAATAAAAAACAAACAAAAAAACAAAAAAACAGCAACAGTAAAGTAAAGTAAATAAGTAATTTTGAGGTAGTGAATATCAAATAAACAAAATAAAAAAGTAGAGTAAAGAAATAATTTTAGCCATAGCAGACGCTTGTTGGAGAGAGGCGATAAGGATGGGCTGGAGACGGCAGGGAGGGAAGGTTAAAGGGGACTAAGGAAGGCAGGAAGAGGGGAGCAAGGGTGCGCAGGCTCCTCCCTTAGGCAGCCACAATCACTGCTAACAACTCCCATTGTGTGCACCATTAACTTCCCTGTAGCTGTCAGTGTTACCAGACCGGAGTTGAGGCTTAACCATCGACCTTACCAGAAGCTATAGTATACATAGAAGAAGAATAAAAAGATGGACACCTCTATGAAAACTCAAAGCCTGGCTAATATCCAACTGCCTTCTTCCCTGCCCTGAATAATATCAAAGTGAGTACTGAGATTACAGGAACATAGACGTTTCAGAGTGAGCGCCATCGAGCGGTGGAGCCAAATGTTGTGAAGATGAAAAAGATGAACTGAATATATTGAGGCTTAAAAAGAGCACCGTGATGGCTATTATTGTGCTACAGAAGCTTATTGTCAGTCTGTCCATCATCATACACTATGCTACGGGCCCTTCTCTCTCTCTCTCTCTCTCTCTCTCTCTCTCTCTGATTGAAGTAATAAGGATACATTTGAGATGAGAAACTTTGGGCGACGTTGAAAAATGATAAACTGATTAAACTGAAAATTGGCTCTCCTCTCCTCTCGATCGTCTCTCATTCTCTCTGAGAAGATAAGAACATTGAGATGAGAACTTTGGACAAAAATGATAAACTGATAATATAACGAATCTATCGACAAAACTTTCCACCTAAGTTTTGAGTAATGTATCGGTGCCAGATATAAACTCTTAAAGAAATAATGAAAGAGAAATATATATTTGATCTTATCGACAAATCTTTCCACCCTGAAGACTTTTTGAGATAATAAAGATATCGGTGAAGGATATAAACTCTTAAGATTAATTAAAAGGAAATGAAGTTTATTTTTAAACGTGACACCTCCCTTTTTCCTTATCCACATGATTTAGAATAAGGCCACGCACACACACACACATATTTCGACCACTTCTTCACACAATAAAAACACACAACAATAACACACACTACAACATCTCTATCTGCACACACATAACATATTTGTTCTCATTTTCACAATTAGAGAAAAAAGAAATACGAAACATAGAGATCATCTTGAAAGCATGGGAGACAATTGATCTGATTGAGAGAGAGAGAGAGAGAGAGAAGAGAGAGAGAGAGAGAGAGAGATGAAAGAGGAGAGAGAGAGAGAGAGAGAGAGAAGGAGAGAGAGAGAGAGAGAGAGAGAGAGAGAGAGAGAGAGAGGAGAGAGAGAGAGAGAGAGAGAGAGAGGAGAGAGAGAGAGAGAGAGAGAGAGAGAGAGAGAGAGAGAGAGAGAGAGAGAGAGAAGAGAGAGGAGAGAGAGAGAGAGAGAAGGAGGGAGGAGGAAATTATCATCACAAGTACGATAACAACTATGAAGACAACCAAGAAATCTACCGCAACCACTACCACCATCACAACATCGGTATTAAAAAAACGAAAACGTCGGCGATATTGGAGACACAAGGAGGGGCGAGGACAAGTTGAGGCTGAAGAGGAGAGAGGGGAGAAAGGAGATGGAGGAGGAGGAGGAAGGGAGGAGGAGGAGGAGGAGGAGGAATACAAAGGAATACAAAGGAAACACAAACAGCAACAGACCGATAGGTCCTTACAAGACTGTTTGCTTTAACTATACTACACTAACTAGATAATAAGAGAGAAAGGATAGGAAGTAGAAGGCTCCTCCTCACCCACCCATCCCTCCAGCCGAAGCTGGCCGGAAAAGAAAGGAAGGAGGAGGAGGAGGAGGAGGAGGAGGAGGAGGAGGAGGAGGAGGAGGAGGAGGAGATAAGAAACGACAGCGTGATGAGTTATATCTGTGAATGAACGATGAAGTGTGGGAAGTGTGGGAAGACAACATGAGGCGAACAAGAAGTGAACGAAGGTGATGTGTGTAATATGACGAAATAATTGACTTACTTCCTGGATAGACGTAAAGCATAATGGTAATGGTTGTTGTCATACATTTCTCCTTATAACTTTCCTTATTATTTGTTTATCATTATATATTATTGTTTTATATACATATTACTGCATAAGTAACATTTGATTATACTTTGTGCAGTGTGTGTGTGTGTGTGTGTGTGTGTGTGTGTGTGTGTGTGTGTGCGTGTGTGTGTGTGTGTGTGTGTGTGCGTGTGTGCGTGTGTGCGTGTGTGTGTGTGAGTGTGTGTGTGTGTGTGTGTCCATCGTCTTGTCAACGCGAGCCGGATCCGAGATCGCCAGTTTCACCCCAGATCCTCCCTCCCGGAGCGAGCTTGGATTGGAACCGGCTAAACAAAGAAGGGCGCGCCAATGCTCTATCCACTTGACCATCGTAGCGGGGTGTTTGTGTTTTTCTCTGTAGTGATGATACCACAAGAAGTGGGTTCCAAGATGAACCATAACCAACTCCAAGCTGGTGTGTCGTCCTAACTCCAAGCTGTTTTGCAGGGAGGTTGACCTCCCTGTAATCATGAAACCCTTCAGGAGTATAATCTTTGTGACTATTCACAATGAGTGCTCATCGAGGAGAAATGGAATTTGAAGTCAAGGACAACATGGAAGACTCTCGAGTCTCCGCTTACGAAGAGACCCAAGACCAAAGTGAAGCCGAAGACACAGAAGACATGGACAACGAAGAGGTGCAGCGCAGCAATGTAGGGAACAGTGCGCCGTTCCCCTTGATAACGGAGGCCCAGTTACGGGACCTGGGCCCCGGAGACCTCCTGGGCGAGGGCGGCTTCGGCTCCGTCAGGCAGGTAGTCTACGAAGGGAGTGACGCCATTGCCAAGCAGCTCCTCGACGGTGGGTCATTCCAGTCGCTGTTGAGAGAGGCTCGAATGATGATAGGAGCGAATGGTGCCGGTGGAGTCCCTAAGCTCCTAGCCATGTGCGCGAACCCTCCCACGCTGGTGCAGGAGTTCGTCGGCCAAACCTACGACAAGTTCGTCGAAACTTGTTCGAACTAGGAGCTTTTGGAATCCCTGATTAGTATCAGTGAGCTGCTGGGGGAGTTTCACGCCAAGGGGTTTGTCCACAACGACCTAAAGTGGAATAACATCACCTTCACCGGCACCGTCAGTGATCCCGAGTTCCACATCATTGACTTGGGGTGGGCCTGTCGCGCCGGGGAAGTGCCTTGTGATGAGGTGCTGGGGCGGAAGGCGGATGACTGCCTGCTGGGTGACTTGTGTTTGGACGACGAGGATGACGAAACAGACAACGAGGACGAGGGAGAAAACAAGGAGGAAGATGAAGATGAGGCTGAAGTTGAGCGTGACGAAAATGAGAATGAAGATGAGGATGAAGAAGATACAGACGAGGAGGATGAAGACACCTCGGGACAAACGCCGTGGATGGCTCCCGAGGTGTGGTCACGGAAGGCTGTGTTGTCCTCCGGGGACGTGTACAGCTTCGGGTACTTGATGGATCGTATGATGGTGGGCTGCGAACGAACCTTCCTGACGGCGCCCCTGGGGAAGCTGGCAGAGCTGTGCAGGGCCAAGGACCCGGCGAGTCGTCCCGCCCTCACCCAGGTCGCGGAAATCATCGCTCGCCTCATCACTGTGTTGACTCCGCAGGAACTGAGCCAAATATTTGATGAGGATGAAGATGAACATGACGAAGATGAGGATGAAGACGAAGATGACGATGAAGTTGAGCATGAGGAAGATGAGGATGAAGACGAACATGAGGATGAAGTTGAGTATGATGAGGATGAGGATGAAGATGAGCATGATGAAGATAAGGAAGAAGACGAGGATGAAGAAGATACAGACGT
>JACEEZ010018587.1:447621-462621 GCA_016584305.1 Chionoecetes opilio
TGTTACTGGAGTTGAAAAAACGCGCACGAATAGAAAAAAATTTGGTGTTAGCGTCGGTTTTCCGAGTAGAGGGGAGGAGGCAGGCGTGGTGTTTAACAACGATACGAGTACACGACACGATTTATGGGTAAAAGTGGTAAATTTTCGAGGGTGGGGTAAAAAAATTTCCAACGATGCAACAAGAAAAGTCTTCCCAAAATCCCCCCAAAAAAAAAAAAAACCTTTTGGGGCTTTGTGAAAAAAAGCTTACAGCAATGCCCCCGGGAAACACATTGAAAACGCTGCTTTGGGTAATTTTTTAGAGAAAGGGATAAAGATTTTCATTATATCATTTTAAGATCTGCAAAAACCCAAAATAAAAATGATATATAACATAAGCTCCAAAAAATCTGTATGGCTTTTAAAAGCGGGTCTCTTTCCCTAGCAGGGGCTTAACCGCACGCAAGGGGGGGTGTTGGGGAAAAGGGCGGGGCATGGCAATGGTTACCCCCCTCACGGGTCTATTAGTGTGGGTTTCTTCCGAACTGACCCCCCAAAAAGAGAAAATTACGGGGGGAGTGTATTTCGAAAAGGGGGATTTTGGGTTTCCTTTCCCCCCCTCTTTAACCCCCTCCACTCTAAAAAACCTGTATGCTCTTTTTCCGCCCCAAAAACCCCATTTCATTTTGGTTTAATCGTTTCCTATTTAACCCCAAAAAAAAAATGCCCGGAAACCCCCTAGGTGATTATACACTAAATAGGGATAAAAGAAATAACAAATAAAAGCCCATTCTCGTTTTTAAAAATCAACGTTTTCTGAATGTAAAAAAATTCATAAAAATTCACGAATTAGCAAACTGAAATTTTTACTTTAAACATCATCACCTCTAAAGTTGTAGCAGAATGCAGCCCAAAAATTCCAAGACAGAGGGCCTTCTTGGGCACCCAAACTTTTTCGACCCTTTCATTCACGAGGCCACAAAATTCCGTCGCAGACAAGGGTACCCTTTTTGATCTCAAATTTTCTGAAGATCCTTTATTTCCCGGATCCCTTTCCCAAACCCTCGGTGAAAAAAAAACTTTTCAGCAAACACACAAGAAAACGTCCATCCCCCCCTCCCCCCATTTTCCCTTTTTCATTCCGTCCTTAAATCCCCCCCCCCCTTTAGAATTAAATAATTTAAAGGGTCTTTGACACTCTTCCCGTATATTTTTTGAGACGATGGGTCTCTTTAATTTTCTTTTTTTCCCGTATGTATGTATGTAGGGAGTATGTATGTTTTTTTAGTCTTCTTTATGTTCATGTCTTTGTTTCCCGTATGTATTAGATTTTCCCTACAGTTTAATTAAAAAAGGGGGGGGTGGTGCGGAGCGGTTAGAGTCTCCGACTGGCGTTCTCGGTGACCCGAGGTTTTGATCCCCCCAAAAAACCAAAAACTTTGCAACCCTCAAGGGGGGGCCTAAGAACACCCACATGCCCTGCAAAACAACCCCTTTTCCCCGACTGCGAGTGCCAAAAACCCGGGAAAAGGGTACAAAAGGGGGGCGGGCCCCCGAGGGCCCCCGTTTAAATCACAAAAAAAAAAAAAAAGGACCCAGATAGGCTATCTGAGAGTCCGTGTTTGGTGGGCCGAAGGCCCACCAAACACAGGTGGTGGGCCGAAGGCCCACCACCAATAGCCCTCCGCAGGAGCTAGCCAAAAAGTCCGCCCGGAGGGCGGCTTTGCGGCTAGTAATATATATTGACGAAAGCTTCACTTACGCCACTTGTTTGTTGTGATCGAGTCTGTGTGTTGATGTAGCGGCCTGAAAGACAGACATGACTGATGAAGATACTCGTCTATTTCACAGCATCAAGTTAATGTATCCCTCGAGTTATGGCACATCGACTGCAGCCTCGAAAACGGTGAATGCCCAATAACGAAAATTTTCCTCAATATTGGTAAAACGGCAGTGCAGTATGTCTTATGCAGTGTAAAGTGAAGGTGATACTTGCATACTAAATTTGAAAATGGCTCGACTTGAAAATATGAAGTTTATTGTTTTATAGCTATCTGATCTTTTTGGCTGTAAATATAACAATGATATACAGTAAAGAGCAACTGTGAAAACCAAACACATCCTCCAAAAATAGTAGAATAATTGACTGACTTGTAATAAATTTTTCAATGTTAATATAATATGAGACCACAATACTTTGATTCTTAAGTGACTTATTTACCCATCAAAAATGCGCTGAATATTGAAATATGTAGATTTTACCGCCATTCTCTGCTGAAACTCAATTCTTTATGGTATAAGATCAAGGTGATGATCGCCCTATACATCTCTTGCTAACTTGCACAATGTCAAAATTGTTGTGCTAAATTTGAATATTTACGAGTTCATACAAAGGAAAGACCTGCACTTTCCCGCGTATTCAGCAAGGTAGCTTTATATATTCCGTACATGCACGAAAAGTAAAAGTATTTCTTGTTCTATATAAAAAAACCTCACCGGAACAAAACATCCAAAAGACTAATGTTTGTAAAAGCAGTGGTATGTAGTAATGACTAAATGAGAAGCGTGCTGCAACTTTCATGAAATTGTAGCAGAAACCACCAAACTCAGCCACTCGTGTTGTACTGGAGTCTGAGAACACGCGCACTGAATAGAGAAAACTTGTGTACGCAGTCTGGTCTCCGAGTAGAGTCGGGAGGAGGCAGCGTGGTGCTTAACAACGATACGAGTACACGACACGAGTATGTGGTGAATGTGGTGAATGTCGAGCGGTCGGTAAAATAACTTCCAACGATGCAATCAAGAAAAGTCTTACCCAATCCCCCCGAAAAAAAAAAAACTTTTAGCATTGTGAATAAAAAGCTTACAGCAATGCCACCGACACATTGCAAACGCTGCATTTGTATATTTTTAGAGTAAGATAAAGACTTTCATTATATCATGTAAGATACTGCAAATAAGCCAATACAAATGATATATAACATAAGCTCCAAAAAATCTGTATGGCTCTCAATGTCGATCTCTTTTCCATAGCAGGACTTAACCGCACGCAAGGCGGGTGTTGGTGAACGTCGGGGCATGGCAATGGTTACCTCCCTCACGGGTCGTATTAGTGTGGTGCTTCCGACACTGACTCCCAAAATGAGCAAGACATTTACGTTGGGAGTGTATGCGAAGGTTCATTTAGGCGTACCTTCCCTCTCCTCTTTACCACCTCCACTCTAAACACCTGTATGCTCTTTGCCGCCCCAGCACCCCATTGCATTTTGGTTGAATCGTCTTCCTATTAAACCACAAAATAAATGCCAGGAAACATAGGTGATTATACACTACTAGGGATAAATGAAATAACATAATAAAAGCCCATTCTCGTAAAACATCAACGTTCTTACTGAATGTACAAAATTCATAAGCTTCACGAATATAGCAGCTGAAATGTTTTACTTTATCATCATCACCTCTAAAGTTGTAGCAGAATGCAGCCCAAACTTCCAAGACAGATGACCTTCTGACACCAATCTTTTACGACCCTTTCATTCACGAGTCCACAAACTTCCGTCGCAGACAAGATACCTTTACTTGATCTCAACTTTGCCTGAAGCATCTCATTACCAGGATCCTTGCCAATCCCTCGGTGTAATAATAAACTTCTCAGCAACACACACGAGAAAACTGTCCATCCCTCCTCTCCACCCATTCCCGTCTTCCTTCATTCCTTGCTCCTTAAATCGCTTCAGAATTACTACTTAAGGATCTTGTGACACTCTTCCAGTATATTTTTATGATGACGATGATCTCTTTATTTGTCTTTGTTTCCTGTATGTATGTATGTATGTATGTATGTATGTTTCTTAGTCTATCTTTATGTTCTATGTCTTTGTTTCCTGTATGTATGTAGATTCCCTACAGTTTATACGGGGAGGTGGTAGCGGAGCGGTTCGAGTCTCCGACTGGCGTTCTCGGTGACCCGAGTTCGATCCCCGAAGAAACCCAAAATCTTTCTGCACCGTCAAGTGGCCTAAGAACACCCACATGCCCTGCCTATCAACTCTTCCTTCGACTGCGAGTGCATCGGAGGATACAGGGGGGCGGCATGAGCCTGTAATCACAGGCGTCACTATAAAAATCCTGCCTGCGCCACCAACGGGCGAGGACCAACCATCCGAGCCCTGGGTCACCACTGCCTACAGGCGCTATAGGCACAGATGTAAAAAAAAAAAAAAAAAAAAAAAGTCTATGCTTTATTCTCTGTCTATCTTATTTTTATGTTTGTCTGTGTTTTATTTTTTCTCTCTCTGTCATCCCCTTTTCTTTTTCCCTCCTATTCCCCTAGTTTACTTTTCCCTTTCTCTCTCTAGTTCCTTAATATTTCTCTCTCATTCCCCTCACAGCCTACCCTTTCCTCACCACTCCTCCCCCTTCTTGTCTCCCTTCTCTCCCTCCATCCCTGTCTCCTTCCCCTTGTCTCTCCCCTCTCCCCCCCCTTGCTGTCCACTCTCCCGGGTACCTCTTCGTCCAGGTTCTATTGTGTCGTGTTTTCTCCTTTTTATATATATGTATCGACCGTCTTCGTGTCCCCAGGCTGGGTCCCAAGATGGCGCCTCTTTGTCCACTAAACATTGTCCGCCTGGCCTTGTCTGCAACAAACTGGGGTGTGAGTCTCTCTCTCTCTCTCTCTCTCTCTCTCTCTCTCTCTCTCTCTCTCTCTCTCTCTCTCTCTCTCTCTCTCTCTCTCTCTCTCTCTCTGGCGGTGATACTAAATACACACACACATACACACACACACACACACAACATAAACACATCACGCCAGTATACTCAACACTGTCGAAAAGGGGAGAAAAAATGCAAATGTGATGAAACTGGAATGGGTATTAAGATAATATATAAGGAAGAGGAGGAAGAACCACAAGTCTAGGGGAGAGGGAGGGGTGATGTTACTTGTAAGAATTAACACGAATAAAATGTTGCCGGGGAAAGTTTGTAGTACCTTCCTCTCCCCCCGAAGAAAAAAAATTGCGGAGAGTACAATGGTGGAGGTGAATGAAAAGAAGTAATAAGATGAGGAGGAAAAGGCGGTGAGGTAGGAAGAGTGAAAATAATAGAAGCGGAACACGAAATGAAGAGACACAATGATAAAAATCTAACTAAACTACATATCTCAAAAAATAGTCACAGATTGGTATTGGTTGACGTGAAGAAAAATGTGAACTATTTTTGGGTATAGGTAATAGATTTTGGGGTGGCTAAATGTTCACGCTATGGGAGGATGTGTTGGGGAGGCGTTCTTTATTGGAGAGAGAGAGAGAGAGAGAGAGAGAGAGAGAGAGAGAGAGAGAGAGAGAGAGAGAGAGAGAGAGAGAGAGAGAGAGAGAGAGAGAGAGAGAGAGAGAGAGAGAGAGAGAGAGAGAGAGAGGAAGGAAAAAAAAGAAAAAAAAAGACTCAGAATTAATATATCTTCAACAATACGGAATTTCAACCTTGGCCTCGAAGCGCGACACAAAATATACGGTATGTGTTTTTCTATTCTCTTTTTATTATTCTATATTCGTTTAACCCACATCTACGCATTTTTTCTTTATATTATCACCTTTTCATATGTCCACCATTCAAATTATACGTTTTTCCTGCAATCTTTCTGAGCATACTTGATGGACCTGGACCTGCACACACATCCTATTTTCCTTTTCTATTTTCATGCGCATTCCCTCCTGTCACTATTTTATTTCTGCAACAAATTAGTTACTCATATTTCAATCAAAGATCATAACTAATCATTCATTAAATATATCAATAATTTTATACTTCAACTCTCTCTCTCTCTCTCTCTCTCTCTCTCTCTCTCTCTCTCTCTCTCTCTCTCTCTCTCTCTCTCTCTCTCTCTCTCTCTCTCTCTCTCTCTCTCTCTCTCTCTCTCTCTCTCTCTCTCTCTCTCTCTCTCTCTCTCTCTCTCTCTCTCTCTCTCTCTCTCTCTCTCTCTCTCGTAGTGGTGACATGTAGGGTATCAGGCAACCCGACCCTTTTCACACTACACATATATACAACAAGCATATATGTTCACCAAATGCAGAAACAGACATGGTGGTGGTGTTGCTCTCTACATCAGTAGTAACTATCGCTCCTCAATCTTAAATGACATATGTTTCTCTGAATCTTTTATAGAATGTGTTTGTGTTGAGTGTGTTGTTGCGGGTAAATTGGTTTTCTTTGGTTGTATATACAGACCTGCCAGTGGCAATATAGATAATTTTCTAAGTAAATTAACAGACATTCTCTCAAATGTATATAGCAAAAAATATTACAGTATACAATTTTTGGGTGACTGGAAGATAGATTTGCTAAAGCATAATGATAACGCAAACGTTTTTGAATTTATTAACCTAATGTACTCATTTTCTTTATTTCCTACAACTACCAGGCCTACTAGAATCACTGACACAACTGCCACACTAATTGACCCTATATGGACACCCCAAGTAGAGTCGTTCACTTGTAGCTACATAATACGCACTGACATATCTGACCATTTTCCCATAGTTTCACAGTTTACATTGAAAGAAAAAAGTGAGAATACTCCAGTTTACAGTCAGAGAAGTATTACTAATAGAGCACTTGAATTATTTTATGACGAAATTAAAAAAAATAATTGGTCCACTGTTATGCAATCACAATGTCCAAATGATGCCTATAATAAGTTTTATGATATCTTAATTCATCATTTCAAAAGCATTTCCCAATAAAAGAGGTGCGTAGTAACAAAAAATATGTATTAAGTCCGTACATAACCCCATCTTAAAAAAACAGCATTAAAGAAAAAAAGACTAGAAAGACTAGCAAAGAAATGGCCATTAACCTACAAAGAACATTATCGCAAATATAGAAATACCTTAACATAAACCTTAAGATCTGCTAAAATAAATACAATCAAGACCAATTGAATGTAACCAAGGGGATGCTAAATCTCATTGGAGATTTATTAATTCATACTTGGGCGATCGTCAAGAAAAACAAGGAACCATAAGATTAGAGCCACCTTGCCCAGGGCGCTAACTTTTCCCGACACGTTTAATGACCATTTCTTAAATGTTTTCTAATATTCCGCATAACGACGATGCGCTCATAACCAGTATTTACGCAATTTACCTGATTATTCACTATATTTATCAACCAGTAACTTATGAAGAAATAGAACATTACTCAAAGCACTAAAACCCAATGCCCCCGGTTATGATGATATTAGTCCAAAGGTAATAAACATACAGCCAATGTATTGCCAGCCTAATAGCACATATCTTTCATCTGTCATTCCGACGAGGAATATTCCCAAATAACTTAAAAGAGCCAAAGTAACTTCCAGCTCTCAAATCTGGGTGTAAAATGATCTCTCTAATTAAACCCCCCTATATCAGTATTTCCAGCTTTTAGTTAAAAAAAAAATTTTCGAAAGGCAATCTCCAACAGACTCTGCAATTTCCTGAAAAAAACAATCTCTTAAGTACCAGTTCAACATGGTTTTCGAAGAAATCGCTCAAAAGAATCTGCAGTGTTACAGTTTGTTAGCAATATATACAAATATCTAGACAGGAAATTATATGTTGCCAGGGGTATTTATAGATCTCTCAAAGGCATTTGATACACTAGATCACGGTATACTACTTAAAAACTAGAAAATATTGGTGTCCGGGGTTTGCCACTACAATTGTTCAGTAGCTACTTTAAACATAGATCACAGTCTGTATATTGTAACTCTACCTACTCCCATTACAAACACCTCAGCAAAGGAGTTCCCACAAGGATCAATACTAGGCCCCATTTTTTTTCATAATATTATTAACGATATGCCACATGCAAGCAAAAAACTTGAATTTTTCATATATGCAGACGACACCAATATATTGGGTTATCAGAGATAACATAATTCCTTGCACACTAACCTGAATACAGAACTACATTTGTAAATCAATGGATAAGGGCAAATATACTTATAATAAATGTGACTAAAACCAGTTTATATTTTTTTTCAAAATCGTTCTTTAATATAATATGCCTCCAATAACACTAGAAGATCGAATAATTCAACGAGTCAGACATACAAAGTTTTTAGTCTTTATATTGACGAGCATTTAAACTGTTGTCACCACATTAATGCAGTATAACCTAATATTTTTTTGGGGTTTGTCGGTTGTCCCTTATTCCTCCACTTGTATCCAGATTTTATAAAATATTTCCCCAAGCCGGGCCGGAGATTCCATCTTAATAATCATTTTGATTTCCTATGAATTAATTACTGCAAAATTTTGTAAATAACTAAGAAAAGACCCAGCTCCAAATGTTTTAAATTTCTCTCTTTCCCCCTTTCTTCCGCTTTTTTTTTCCCCCTTTTTTCCCTTTTTCTCCCCTCTCTTTCTTACTCTCTTATCCCTTCACTTTTTCCCCTCGCCTCAGAGAATCTCTTGGGTTGACATAATAAAAAATTCAAGAACGGGGAATTTTTTCCAGGATATACGCTCAAAGGGGATTTGAGAAAACAGGTTTCCTTATTAAAAATATTTCTCTTTGTTTTTTTAACAGTTTTTACATATGTGTCCCCCTTTAATTTTGGAGGGACAAACATTAATACAAAAAAGCAAAGGAAAACCACAAAAAAAAGACATGGGCCCCAAATTTTTTTTTCATAATAATAAACTAGACAATAAAGAAAAAAGGTTTGGAATAGAAGCCCCCCCCAAACTATTCAGCAAAATCGAAAAAGTGACCACCAAATAAAAAAACTGATGGAATGTAGGAAATGAAACTTTAATTAAATGGCTAAAAGTTTTTTTTTAAAAATGTTTTAATAGGTCCATAAGGGTGAATGTTAAAACATTTGGGAATCAAGGTTTTTCCCCCTTGTTGCGGCTTTTTAAACGGTCCAATAACCCCAGATCCTTCAATCAAATGGGGATGTGTTTAAGGACCCCCAACTTCAAGGCCCTTGTCACAATAACCCCTTTTCCCCTAATTCGATTGTGGTTCTGTCGGGTTTAAACTGCCCCCGTTCCATTAAATAGTAGGGAATATAAGGGTTTATTTTTGGTTATGGGTCATGTAGTTTTTACTCATTGAATTAAATTGTCACTCTCGTTTTTTGGGGAAGAAATACCCCTCCTTTCAATCATCGGTTAGGGACTTTAAAAGGGGGCCGTGCCCCTTAATTTCCCCCCCTCCGAAAGCCTGGTTTAACCAAATTGTACTCCGGACCACTTACGGAACCAACCCAAATTCAAAATTGTATACCGTTTACCGTTCTAGAATGGGGATTTGTGAAACCCATTTCCAATCTTTAAATAAGAAATTTTTCAAAAGGGTATACATTTTTTTCCGGAAAAAGTGAAGGGGATTGATATGAAATATTAAAGGGATTTTAAGATTCTAATTGAATTAGTTATACGTTGACGGAGTTCATGTTTTAAATCGGTTTGTGAAAGTCTTTGTTGTTGTTTTTTGTTTGTTTCGTTGTTTTGTTGGTGGGTTGGTTTTGTGTTTGGGTCGGTTGTTGGTTGGTTTTATTGTGGGTTTTTCTTTGTTTTGTTGGGGGGTGGTTTTTCTTGCGTTTTCGTCGATTTTTTGAATTATATTCATTTGGGATTCCGCTATTTTTCTAGTATCTATTTTCCTTTTATATAAATTAGTTGCCAGAGACTTGGGTCGGCAACCGGAAGGTATATAACTTTTTGATTTACTGAAATTTATTAATAAGGCCAAAATTATTTGAATTTTCCCCTTTAAATTTGGAGCAACTTTCAAATTTATACGCCTAATTTTTTTTATTACACACTTTTTAAATCTCTCTCCTCTTTATGGGTTTTATTCCCCATATGTGTACATGCTTTTCAGTTTTCATTGCCTGTTTTCCCATTCCTTTTTTCTTTTATTTTCGCTAATTCTGGGGCCATTTTTTTCGTTGCACCAAATTTCATATTGATGTGACCCGGGTCAATGTTTTTTTTTTATTAAGAACAGATGTGGAATGGGGAGGAACCCCCTTTTTTTTCCTTCCGGGAAAACCATTATTACCCCCTTTTTTATTTAACCCCGGTTTTCTTTCAATTAAGTGGCATCTATAAGGGGGAAACTTTGCTTGAGACGGTATGGGGAAAGGGGAAGGTTGAAGGAGGAAAAGCTGGGGGGGGGGGAGAGGAGGGAGGAGGAGGAGGAGGAGGAGGAGGAGGAGGAGAGGAGGAGGAGGAGGAGGAGGAGGAGGAGGAGGAGGAGGAGGAGGAGGGGTATTAAACATATTAGTTGATGTTTATTGCGCCTAGTTACATTTAGTTATATTTAATTTTGCGATAATTTGCATCAACAAATCAAGGCAACACACACACACACACACACACACACACACACAGACACACCACACACACACACACACACACAACACACACACACAAACACACACACACACACACACACACACACACACCACACCGACACACACACACACACACACACACACACACACACACACCAATCACAAGGGATCAAAGCTGAGAATTAGTTTTTAATCAGTCAAAGGAAATAAAGTTTTATCATGGTGCCTTCCTCTTCCATGAGAGAGAGAGAGAGAGAGAGAGAGAGAGAGAGAGAGAGAGAGAGAGAGAGAGAGAGAGAGAGAGAGAGAGAGAGAGAGAGAGAGAGAGAGAGAGAGAGAGAGAGAGAGAGAGAGGAGAGAGAGGAGAGAGAGAGAGAGAGAGAGAGAGAGAGAGATGAGAGAGAAGAGAGAGAGAGAGAGAGAGAGAGAGAGATAGGGGGGGTGTCAATCTCCTTTTCCTCATACGGAAGCAGCGCATCACTGTCACCCCCTTGATGTTTACAGGTCTTTTGAGGCTTCCAGATGGCAATAAGAAGTCTCCTTTCTCCTTTCTCCTCCTCACTCTCCTCGTGTAATGATGTTAAGGGCTCCTCTCATCCCTCCCAGCCACTCTCGCATTTACGTAAGTACTCTACCTAATCAACTCACAACTTCCTGTCTTCCTTTAAAACTTTAAGGTAAAGGAAACCATTTTCTATTCATTCTCATCCTATTCTGTCCATCTTACTAATGCAATAATTAACTAGTATCTTCACTCTTTCATCCCTTTCACTGGTAAATTCTAGAACTCTCTACCTGTTTCTATTTTTTCACCCACCTACGACTTAAATTTTTTCAAGAGAGAAATGTCAAGACACCTCCCGAACTAAATGAATCCCCCCCCTTTCTATATTCTTTTGCTGTCTTCTTTACGGGGACTGGCAGCTATATATTACGGCTTTATATTATTTGTTTTGTGTGCCTTGGCCAGTCTTTTTTTAAGTATTAAAAAGAAGTGATACAGCAAGTAGTGACAGTGTTAAAAGGAAGGCAGCGGGAAGAGCAGGAACCATGTAGTACAGGTAAGGCACAAGGACTTGACAGGGCGACTTCTGAGGCAGGAAAAAGCGGCCCAAGTGAGAGAGGGCGTGGCAAAGGTGAGGGCAGTAGGGGTGAGGGTAAGAGGGGTGAGGGCAAGTGGGGGGTGAGGGCAGGAGGGGAAGGGGTAAAGGACGACTTGAGGAGTGAGATAAGTGTGGGCGGCAGGTGTCTGGGCGTCGCCTCCACACTCCTTCGCCAAGTTTTCCAATTAGCGACACACCTGGCCTCATCACACCTCTCTTAGTCTTCTTCATAAAATTCAAAAGTTTTCCAATTAGTGTAGTGGTGCCCCAGACGTGACGCGAGAACGACTGTGGGAGGGGGGGACTGGGGAGGAAAGTACTGAAGGGGGGCAAGGGAGGGCTGTAGGAGGGAGGGAGGGAGACAAGGGAGGAGGGAAGCATGGAGGAAGAAGGGAAGGGAAAGGAGAGGGAAAGGATGTTGGAGAAGGAATGAGAAGTGAAGAAAGGAGGAAGGGAGATACAAATATAAAGTAGTAGAAGAGTAGTAGAAGAGGATGGGTGGGAAGGGAGGATGGAATACTGGTAGAATAAAGATGAATAGGATATTGAAATGGATATAAGAGGTTAGAAAAATGGAGAGAGAGAAAAAGAAGAGGAGAGGGGAAAGTGAAAATGGTTGAGGAAGGAAAATATAATGGGTAGTTAAGATATTTTACATGAAAATAAAGAATTAATGATTTACGTGAAGTAAAGTCAGCGAAAGGAGAGGCAGGAAGTGGTAAGGAAATGCTAAGTTCATAAAATTCCAGAAAAAATACACAATCCTTCTGTCACTACTTTTCCTGCAACAAATTAATATCTCACAATACTTCAGTCAATCTTCAAAACTATTCCTTATCCTTACAGCTAAAAATCATAACTGTTGGGTCCATACAATTCCAGAAACTATGTCAAAAGCTTTTTATTTTCTGAATTGAAGAGATTGGTAAGGATCTTTATTCACTGGAGCACAAGTTAACCAAATTCATACTGTTCTGATATTGGTAAAAAAAAAAAAAAAGCTTACCGTGGGTGATCGGTTCAAGAAAATATATTTTTTTTAGATCCTGATCATCGCAAGTTCCTGAAGCAATAATGATATTCAATAACACAAGAAGGCTATCTACCACGACTTTTCTGAATTTATAAATTGTATGTGTATTGTTATCATCAACCAAATCTCCCATTAACATTACTATTATTTCGGTTCATCATTAAAGGCGCCATCATCACTCCTTTCATCGGCCGGCAGTCATCCTCGTGTGGGTACAAACCAGAGACGTACAGGAAGCTTTGCGCCACAACAATGACCACGCGAGGGTTTCTGGCGTCTCCCTCGGTGCTGGGTGAGGCGCGTCGCTCCATAATTAACAATACAACCCCCCCCCGCCCCTCTAACAGGTAGTTCCCCAGGTAACGGCAGCCTCGGAACTCCCGCTATTCATCTCAGCATCACAAAGGCTCAACAAATTATTACTTTGATAACACCTGAAGGAATAATGTTGATATAGCAACAATGGCAACAATATCAACAATGATGATAATAATTGTATTCATTATATCTATTAATATTGAAATTATTATTATCACTAAAACATTAACCATACCAGCAACAGCAGCACCACAGTATTAACAACGAGAACAGCATCATCATCATCGTTACCAACAACAACAGTAAACTAAGGCTTTCGAAAGACAATACCCTATTTTTTTCATTCCAAGGTCGTTGAACAAACACACATATCAATTTCTGTGCCGCGCTTTGGCTGCAGTGATGCTTTCTTTATTTCCTACAGAGTCACACTGCGGCAAAAAAGGGCAGTTATATGTTCCGCCGAATATACAAACGCCTTCTGTGCCAAAGGTGAAAAAGGTGAAAAAAATTCAAAAAGGCGTCCACTTCCTCTCTTCTTTCTTTCTTTTCTTTCTTTTACATGATTATTTGTATATATATTTCTTTTCAGTTACTTCTCCTTTTGGCATCTTTCAGTATATTCTCCTAGCAGTCTTCCTCCTCCTCGTTCACTTCCTCTCTTCTTTATTATACAAATTACTTGTATATATATTTCTATTCAGTTACTTCTCCTTTTGTCATCCTTCATTATTATTCTCCTACCAGTTTTCCTACTCCTCGCCTGCCTCCTTTCTCTTTCTTCTCTACGTGCTCTTAGCTAGCTCCTCCCACTCCCACCCATCTGCTCCAACAATCTTCAGCCCTAAAGGTCTTTTCTTTCCCTTCTCTTAAGGTTATGGTTATTTACAGTGGCAGCTCGACTCGCGGCTCAAAATTTCTAATGGCTCCAGATTACTCCCCACGCTCTTCCTCACACAAAGGCTGCAGTGGATGGCCAGAGGAATTCATGGCAGTCCAGTACATAAAGAGGACTGGACACACACACACACACTTAAGCAAACAAACTATCACCTATCTCTCTCTCTCTCTCTCTCTCTCTCTCTCTCTCTCTCTCTCTCTCTCTCTCTCTCTCTCTCTCTCTCCATCTACCTTACTCCTTCCTTCCTTCCTTCCTTCCTTCCTTCCTTCCTTCTCCCTCCTCCCATCGGAAACACATAGTCCTTCCTTATGACTAACACTCCGTCATCCAAGAAATGGCAGAACCTGTAATTGACTTACCTTTCTGGTGTGTGTGTGGGGGGGGGGGGGGAGATGGGGAAACAGGTCATATCCGGGGGTCACCTGAGGGGCAGAGAAAACAGGCTGGTTTAGGGAGGTCTTGGCAGGTCACGGAGAGGTTGGTGAGTCGTGTGTGACTAGCGACTGACTAACACGCAATGCAGCACTCGAGACAAAAGTGAGCTTAATTTTCTTGAACGTGTATTATCATATGTGTCACCAGCATAATTGTTATCTGTATACTTACATCCTATTTCCTTCATTAAGTCACTACATGGATAAGGACTAATTTTGTAATATACGTTTGTTGCAAAGGCCCCATTCCTGCTTCCTGTCTCACCTCTGTTACACGACGCCTCACAAACAAGACATGTAATCAAAGGAGCCACTTTATATCTCCCTTCATTTCCTGTTCTCAACCAGCCTAAGGGACATGGAGGAAGGACTTTACCTGCTGTTCACTTCTCTCTTGGTCTCTTAGAAAAGCCGAGACGAAGACCATTTTTTATTATATTTTTACAGCAACTGGAGCTTTTAGAAAACGTATGATGACCTTCAGAGTTTTCAAAATTCAACTTGTTCTTGTTCAACTTCTACTTGTTCACTCTACTACTTGTGAGAATAGACACTTTTTGTTCTATACTTCAATCTTTTTCTTTTTTTCTTTCATATCCAGCCACACGAGTCCGATATAAGAAGTGTCATACTTAATCCTTCTGCAATGGCTACCTCCTTCCTTATCTTTCTTATCTGCACTGTCTTTCACTACTTTAAGTCTTCACACTGTTAGTTCTTGTATCCCCTTGACACTCCAATTTCCTGCATCGTCCTATCACTATACTTTAAGATGATCCTCCAAGCTTCCCTTCACACACGCACAGTAATGATGAGCAGCACAGACACTCAATGCCAGAGCTCAATTTAGGACAGAACAAATTCACCGAAAAGGAAATAAT
>JACEEZ010018587.1:467621-485459 GCA_016584305.1 Chionoecetes opilio
TGTCTGTCTGTCTATTTGTCTGTCATTATGCCTCTATTTGTCCACTTTCTTTCTTTCTGTTTCTTTCTCTCTTATAACAATAATGACAAAATAATGATGGCCTTCCAAAAGAATACAGAAAGAGAGAGCATGAGAGAGAGAGAGAGAGAGAGAGAGAGAGAGAGAGAGAGAGAGAGAGAGAGAGAGAGAGAGAGAGAGAGAGAGAGAGAGAGAGAGAGAGAGAGAGAGAGAGAGAATACTGTGTACACACTCAAGAGACCCTAACAACCTCGCTTTGTTGGCTTTCAGCACAATATTGCTCATTCGTCTTCATGTTTGTTGCTTGTATAAATTTCGTGGTATTACTTCAATATTCATAGAATATGTGTACATAAGAGTATAGTGTAGTATTTGTTAGTAAAGTAGTATGTGTAGTAGTAGTATAGTAGTTAGTGTAGTAATAATCGATATAAGTAGAAATAGTCGTCGTCGTAGTAGTAGTGGTAGTAGTAGTAGTAGTAGTAGTAGTAGTTAGTAGTTAGTAGTAGTAGTAGTAGTAGTAGTAGTAGTAGTAGTAGTTAGTAGTAGTAGTAGTTAGTAGTTAGTAGTAGTAGTAGTAGTAGTAGTAGTAGTAGTAGTAGTAGTAGTAGTAGTAGTAGTAGGGTAGGTAGTAGGTAGTAGTTAGTGGTAGTAGTAGATAGTATTAGAAGTAGTAGTAGTAGTAGTAGTAGTAGTAGTAGTAGTAGTAGTAGTAGTAGTAGTAGTAGTAGTAGTAGAGTAGTAGTAGTAGTAGTAGTAGTAGTTAATAGTAGTAGTAGTAGTAGTAGTAGTAGTAGTAGCAGTAGTAGTAGTAGTAGTAGTAGTAGTAGTAGTAGTAGTAGTAGTAGTAGTAGTAGTAGTAGTAGTAGTAGTAGTAGTTAATAGAAGTAGTAATAGTAGTAGTAGTAAGAGGAGGAGGAAGAGGAAGAGAAAGTTGCAGTAATAGTAATGGCAGCAAAAGTGACTGAGGTAAAGGTCACTCAATAGTGTTATTGTCTGTGGCATCATAACAGTACATGATATCTCACATTTCATTAAATGCAGGATATTGAATGACAGGATTTGCTAATAACACAGAGGGTGGTGTTGAATAAAAAGGAACAGTGTTTGTAGCAGCATAGGATGACAGTGGCAATGGTGGTGAAGCAAAATAGAAAGTATCATTCACCTTCATATGAATACCTAGTCTTTCTCTCTTCCCTCTCTCTCATCATTGTGGCGCACCAGGAAATAATTAATTGTCACACTGCCCAGCACCGACTCAGCACCAACTCAGCATCTACTTGGCACTTAACCAGCATCGAATTAGATCTCGAAAGACTCCACTCATCATGAATAAACGTGGAGCATAATGGCAGACAACAGTGACAAACAGGAACAGGAAATACCACGTGTAGGTCTTACAGTCTCTTGTAGCTTCTTTATGTTCTTATGTTCTTATGCAAATTTTTCCTTATACATCCTGGTCTAACAGTCTAGTAATACTCACGCATGCCATACTACTACTACTACTACTACTACTACTACTACTACTACTACTACTACTACTACTACTACTACTACTACTTCTGAGAGCTCGCCTGGCGCCAACCCGGTCCAGCCTCCCGTCAAGACAAACACTGTGTGATGTCTTGAAGTGGCTCTTGATATACGAGCATGATGGGAGGATAACTAATACAACGTCGCTATAGTAGTCGCTCTGTCTATGCATATTTTCTCGTCCCATATGACACTGACGGCAATCTTAACCGTTCATCTGACATTAATCTCATTTTACAGGAGGTACAGATAAAACCGGGTATTCCTTTACTGTTGCTTGGTGTCTATTTGTATTAGAAAATTTAGTGGTTCAAGTTCCTTCTAATGATGAATAGACAGACTTAAGAGATTACACTTAGTTTTGTCTTAATAAATTTGTAGCCAGAGACGCAACGCAGACACAAACATTGGCAAGATGCACATTGCACAAGGATGCACAACACTTAATAACAAACACTCTGAAGGCCACGTTATAAATGCCGTCGCTTAGCCCGCCGCTCATCCAGACTTGGCTAAGCGTGAAGAGATTCAGGATATATGATAAACTAGCCGCAAAGCCGCCCTCCGGGCGGACTTTTTGGCTAGCTCCTGCGGAGGGCTATTGGTGGTGGGCCTTCGGCCCACCACCTGTGTTTGGTGGGCCTTTGGCCCACCAAACTCTCCAGATAGCCCCTTCTAACTTTCCTGAAATCATGGATGTAGAAATGTATGTATTCCCCCCACCCATTCACTCACCCATTACCCATCACCCCCCACCCATTCACTCACCCATTACCCATCACCCCCCACCCATTCACTCACCCATTACCCATCACCACACACCCATTCACTCACCCATTACCCATCACCCCCCACCTATTCCCTCACCCATCACCCATCACCCCCAACCCATCACCCCCCACCCATTCACTCACCCATCACCCCACACCCATTACCCATCACCCCACCCATTCACTCACCCATTACCCATCACCCTACATCAAGGTTTCCTCAATTCTCGCAACCCACTTTTTTTCACAATTATCGCTAATAGGCTGCTAAAAAAAAAAAAAAGTGATCGGATCATCTCATACTTGGGCTTAAAACCTTCCCCTGGTCAACCCGGTTCCAAAAATGTGCCACATGAGGTGATTGCGCCACGGGGGGCGGAACCTATACCAGACACACACACACACACACACACACACACACACACACACACAGACAGACAGACAGACAGACACACACACTTTCGCTTATATTTACCATTACCCATCACCCCCCACCTATTCCCTCACCCATCACCCATCACCCCCAACCCATCACCCCCCACCCATTCACTCACCCATCACCCCACACCCATTACCCATCACCCCACCCATTCACTCACCATTACCCATCACCCTACATCAAGGTTTCCTCAATTCTCGCAACCCACTTTTTTTTTCACAATTATCGCTAATAGGCTGCTAAAAAAAAAAAAAAAAAAAAAAAAAAAAAGTGATCGAATCATCTCATAAGTGGGCTTATGACCTTCCCCTGGTCAACCCGGTTCCAAAAATGTGCCATATGAGGTGATTGCGCCACGGGGGGCGGAACCTATACCACACACACACACACACACACAGACAGACAGACACACTTTCGCTTATATTATGATAAATATCTCCAACATGAATAAAAACTGTATTACAAGATTCAAACAGACAGCCATTCATCCTTTCACGCACGAGCACCGCGCCGTTTGATGGTTCTGTTTACTGGTTATGAATTTATGCATTCTGCAGCCGTCAGCCAAACGAGATGCATTGTGTGAGGCCATGTCTCGATCGCTACAGACATTCATCTGCAAGGTGAAATTATGTTGTTCAAACTTAAGTTAAACGATTTCACCAAGTTAGACAGACGCTGCCAATTAGTGGTCAAGGGAAAACTTGTATCTAAAAAGAAACGCA
The DNA here is from genome assembly GCA_016584305.1 of Chionoecetes opilio. Lineage (NCBI taxonomy): Eukaryota > Metazoa > Arthropoda > Malacostraca > Decapoda > Majidae > Chionoecetes > Chionoecetes opilio. The sequence continues at coordinate 471,113 of JACEEZ010018587.1, forward strand.
GTATTGCAGCAATAAGTTATTGCTGCAATACTGCGTTTGTAGAATATGTAGAATATCAGTTTGTTATTGCCAATAACAAACTGATATTCTACATTTATTGCATTGATCATAGAAAGAAAGCAACCCATGCCTGGTGCAGAAGTCATATCAGGAAAGTCATCAAACAGCAGCACAGTCTGAATGAGTTTAACAGAAAAGCAAGCAAAGATCTCGGAAGAGCACAGCTGTGCAACCTTGTTGGGAGAAACTTAGATTCATTAACTCGTCAAGCATCATTACGAAGTGACTTATGCTTCGCAACATAAGATGCAAAAAATAAGCTCAAAGATAGATTTCAGGTCAAGGAACTAATCATGAACTCAAGAGGCTCTGTGATGGACGAGGAAGGCGGTGTGATAGCACATGACGGAGGCAATGCGTCATCTGTGAAAAGGTGTTTCTCGTTGACGTTTTACAATAATTCTAATAATAAAATTTTCAGGTAAATTAAAACATTTCGGATTATTCACACACGCAGAAAATTATAAGATAACAACGCGAAAGAATACAAACGATTACAAGCTCCAGACACACCAAAGCCTTTACAAATGACGGATCATTTGCTACAATCAACAACAAATTGTGTAGTCTACCTTAAAGCACCAAAAGATACAAAGGAGCGGCAACCACCATCCCTAGCGCGTCCCCAACACAGGACTAGAAGGTTGTAGATCACACACGTGTCTATTTTTCTTTTTAAGATATATGACAGACACTTAAATTAACCAATTAACCAATCCATTAACTTATGCTTTGGTCAGCCTTCCATGAAGATAAATATGCTTGTTGATTATTCTGAATATAACTCATAGCAAAAACATATGGTGGCTCGGCATCGGTTCGTGTTTACAGCGGTGGTTTCTTCATTAATGGTAACACTACACCGTGATTGATGTTTGCTGATGCCCCCTCACCACATTATGGATGTCAAGAACAGGATACACCAACATTACTGGTCAATAAAAATCAACATTCAAAAGTTCCTTAAATAACATCAAGTGTTTCTTCAGGTGCTGTCGTGGGACATTAATTATTTACAGTGTATACAAACAAGCATGATAATCTTGTGAGATCTTTCCTCCTAGAGTTAGCTGACATCACAACAGGAAATGAACACACTCATTATAGACTGAGTCTCTGAAAAGAACCAATATAATTGCAGAAAAACAAACTTCTATAATTTTTTTTTAAGTTTTGAGCCTATATCGCCTGTGGGCTATTTGTTGTCTTCCTTCCTTAGGTAAAAGGATGGTGATAATCGATTGCTTCAGGTAAATATTTTCAAGGTTTCAGAACTTATGTATCACAAGTAAAAATAAATATAGAACCACAATTACAGATTAACTTGCATAATTGCACGACAAAGCGAGAATCAAGATAGAAAAAAAGTCGAGGATTTATATGTGCGAGTATCAACCTTCTGACCTACCAGATGCAATACATTCAGTACACAATAAATTCCCAGAGTCAATACCCCATTTTCACGTTCAAGAAATACTAACTGCAAAACAAAAAAATCTCAAATTAAAACACCTCGAAGTAATCTGAAAATTCACAAATGCCTAAGTATTTTGATCTTACATGACATAAACCTGCAAACAATGATCACCGAAATAAAATGTAACTGTCCAACGATATAATAACCATTAACGAATATCTTTTTCTATACTACAAGGTGAGAGCAAAAACACACACACACACAAAAAAAAAAAAAAAAAAAAAAAAAAGCTATAAACGTAGGAAAAACAAATAAACTAATGGAAAAGAGCTGTTTATTGACTTATCTCCTTTGAGTGTGTGTGTGTTTGTGTGTATTCATCTAGTTGTATTTTACAGGGCCAGAGCAATGCTCGTATTCCAGAGTCTCGTATATCCGGCCTCCAGAGTCTCTCGAGATGTGGAGCAAACGGCAATCCGCTGATGTCTACATGTTCAAGTATTGGTCGTTGGTGATTGAGCTTGAGCTAATGATGTGCCGCTTTGTGCGCTCATTGAGAGAGGGTGACTTCCTTCTGTACGTCCAGGTATGCGATGAGCTCTGTGCGTGGTTTTTTGTTTTTGACCACACCAATTACGCCAGATGGCTGCCGATTCACGTCAGAGACATGGTCGAGCTCCCGGTGAAGCATCCAGCACTGTACGAAGAGTACCTCAAGGGAAACTTCACAGTCCAAAAATCCTATCGCAAATTCAGCCTCATTGCAAAAGATCAATCACATGAGCAGACGAACAAAGTACTCCAGGGCAATGGAGGAGCCTCTGACCTATACGACGATACAGACGCCATAGCATTGTACATGTTAGCTGGTCCAGACTGCGTTCGAATGATTGAAGAGTTTGAGAATGTTCACAAGCTTCCAGTACATTCAACTGGTCACCACGAAGAGGGACGCAGCTTACAGTCTAGGTTTCTGAATGACGTACAGTCTTTCATGAAGATCGTGATTGGAATGGGAAACCCCTTTCTAGCCACTGGTTCCGACCTGACTGCGCTTGATACATGTGACGTGATGGAGCATGAAGTAGCTGTGTCCCTATCCCAAATCCATGAAGTTGGCCAAGCCCTTCACGATGAGTACGTAACTTCACGGCTAGACAAGGTAACCAGACCACTGTCAGACACAATCAAGAGAAACAACAGGTTCACGTTCGATAACCGTCCTGATCCCCGAAAGAAGGGAAGCAAAGTCGGGATACAGAAACAAAATACCGTTCTCATCACACAACTCTTCCTTTCTCTCCAGTCCCGCCCAGACGCGGATATGGCCGAATTCTTCAAATTCGAGAACCAACGAGACCCTCCTGCTCTATCAGATCGAAGTTCCCTCAGAGCTGGGACCAAATCGGACATCCTTAGGTGTATCAACGCACCAACAGAACACGCCAATCCGGCAACACAAGCGACCGTTCCCAGATTGTTGACATGGGGGCCTCATCCATATGGTGCCGCCGACCCAGAGCGTCAAATTTGCTGAGTATGTACCCCTGCACATTCTGCCGTTCTTGAAAGCTCAGATGACTACCACAGTCGAACGTATCGATGCAGTCCTGGGACACCTATCCCGAGCAAAGCCTGAAATCACAAACACATCAGCGGCGTGGGTCGGGCACGTACCAGACTCGACCCAGATGGAGATGGAAGCACCCCTATCCCCAAACTGGACTGGCAATCGTACCTAAAAAATGCGGAAAACAAAAGGAGCTCTTCTCCTTTGTCAGTAAACAGCTCGCGAAGACTGGCATGGATGGGAGACTCCTCCTCAGCACAAGACTGTGAAAATGATGCTCTCCCAACACAATCATTCGATGTGTCAGCACTCCAACCCTGCAACCATGCGAAGCAGATACGCGTATCATCCTGCATCTTGCTAATGCCTCCTCTCTAGGCCACGACAAAGCATTCGTGCGAACTGTCGACAGTGACATCGTTGTTCTTGCATCGCTTTCTTTGAACGCTTAACTCTCAGAGCTTTGGATTGGCTTCGAAGTGGCAAAAACTATCGAGATATCCCAGTTCACAGCATCCACTCACAGTTTTCGGTCCATCGAATCGTTTAGCTCTACCTCTCTTTCACGCCTTAACAGGCTGTGACACCACCTCTCAGTTTCTCGGTTGTGGCAAGAAAACGGCGTGGACGGCATGGAACAGCACTCCGGCCTTAACAGAAACAATGATCGCTCTAACAGAAGGAATCGTTCACAATGGAATCTACCCACATGCAGTGCATTGAGCGATTTGTTGTGCTCATGTACAGCAAAACTTGTGGTTCAGCAACTGTCAACGATGAAAGGCACCATCTATTCTCCAATGGCAGCCTTTTCACTTCGATAGTATCCCCGCCCGACCCAGGCAGCCCTATTCCAGCACATCAAAAGGTCCTTGCTCCAAGCTAGTTTCATCTGGAATCAGTCGACTGCTTGTCATCAGGAAATCCCGGTCTCTGATCAATGGGGATGGGAACAAGATCGCAACAAGCAATGGCTCCCTTTCTGGACCAACCTTGGTGACGCAAGTAAGGCTTGTGCCGCACTCCTACACTGTGACGCAAGTAAAGGCCCGGTCACACTGGCCTTCGCGGGCGCATCGCGCACGTCTCACGGCGAAAAATGTGTGAACGTGAAGCAAGCGCTGTTGGACGCATCTGGGTCGTGATATGGACGTGATCCAGCCGCGCCCACACGGGCTAGAACAATCACACGCGGCATACGGTTTTGGATTTCCCAAAAGGCCCGGTCACACTGGCCTTCGCGGGCGCATCGCGCACGCCCTCACGGCGAAAAATGTGTGAACGTGAAGCAAGCGCTGTTGGACGCATCTGGGTCGTGATATGGACGTGATCCAGCCGCACCCACACGGGCTAGAACAATCACACGCGGCATACGGTTTTGGATTTCCCAAAAATCGAGAGCGCGGGTGACCTCGGGTGGCACACGTGATAAAGACGTGGTTAAGACGCGTTTAGACGTGGTACAGACGTGCTACGGCCGCGGTAAGTTGCGTGGTTTAACGCGATTACCCGCTAACCTTTAGCGGGTAATCGCGGTTTAATGACGGTCATAGCACGGCTGTACCGTGTCTGTTCCGCGTGTTTTCACGTGCATTTGGGGTGTGTAGCGCGGGTACTCTGGGACCTATATATTGGGGTCGATTTGCCAAGCATTCATCACTCCTGTTTCTGACGTGGTTTGGTGAACATGGACCGTATTGACCTCGTCTTGATGCTGAGGGCAACAGCATATGAACCAGGCGTTACATGCCCATCAGTACATCGTTGATAGACGAAGAAGAAGACGGCTGAGGAGGAGGGCGGCCCGGAGCATATGGGTGCGTAACTGGATTAGCAGGAGAACCTGAGCATGGCCTGTATGATTGTCTCATGGTGGAGCTCCGTAATGAAGATCCAAGGGCCTTCCAGAATTTCATGAGAATGCCACCTGACATGTTCGATGAAGTTGTGGAGAGACTGAGACCAGCCCTTACCAGAAGACCACCCACTGGCGAGCACCCCTTGATCCAGGCCTGAAGTTGCCCTCACCCTGAGGCACCTTGCTTCTGGCGCCAAGTACCGTGACATGCAGTATGGCTGGAGGGTGCCTCACAACACCCATCAGTATAGTGGTGCGTGAGGTGTGTATGGCCATCGTCGACGAGTACCGTGAGGAGCTGCTCAACCACCACAGAACGATGAAGATTGGCGTCAGATCACCGATAATTGGATGAGAAGGTGGAACTTTCCACATGTCATTGGTGCAATAGACGGCAAGCACGTTGCCTGTAAAGCTCCTGCCAACACTGGTTCCGACTACTACAACTACAAGGGATTCTTCAGTATCATCCTCCTGGCGGTCGTCACATCTGATTTACAAGTTCATGTGGATAGACGTCAGCGGCAAGGGTTCAACGTCTGATGCCCACCTTTACAATGCAAGTGTTTTGAGAGAGGCTCTCGAGAAGAACGACATTGTTGGATTCCCACAGCCTGATCCTATCCCCAGGTGACACAGAGGATGTCCCTTTTTTTTCTGGTGGGAGATAATGCTTTCGCACTCCGGACCTACATGATGAAGCCGTACAGTAACAAGGAGATGACCAGGAAGCAGAGGATCTTCACTATAGACTCTCGCGAGCCAGAAGGGTGGTGGAGAATGCGTTTGGCATACTAGCGAATCGCTTTCAAGTTCTCCTGTCGACCATGTTGCATGAAGGCGGACACTGTGAGGCTCCTGGTCAAGACATGTGTAATCCTCCACAACCTTATGAGGTCCACGTTACCCGGTTGATGCAGAACCGACTGGTGGATGTGGAGCGACCAAATGGAGTGGTTGTGCCTGGTGCCTGGCGGTGCCGGCATGAACCTTGAGGACACGAAACCCGACCGATTACCAGGGAACAACAGAGACTTCAAGATAGCCAAGGCTCAGAGGAACCTCCTCATGGAATGGTGCAACTCAACTGCTGGAAGTGTTCCATGGCAGGATGACATGCTCCTAACCCCCCCCAGCGAGGGCCAAATAAATAGCAGTGTAATATTGTGTTTTGTGGCATAATAAATATTTAATAGTCGCCTCACTTGTTGTTTACTTTAGTCCTATTTTCTCTCAGGCTTTATTATTATAATATTATTGTTATTATTCATTTCATTATTATTGTGAGTATTTACCCTGGAGAGGTACCGCTAGACAGAAGTGTCCTCGCGTGTTGCACAAAATCATTTTTTTTGCTAAACAAGGTTTATTTTATTGTTTTAATTCATTCATTAAACATAAAAAATATAATTCAATCTTCATTATCCTTCTAGGTAAAATTAAAATTTTGTAGCGGTACCGTTCCGGGGTTATTTTTTTCCTAAAAAGGTTTATTTATTTTTTTAATTCATTCATTAACATATAAAATATAATTCAATCTTCATTATCCTTCTAGGTAAAATTAAAATTTTGTAGCGGTACCGTTCCAGGGTTAATATTAAGATATTATTATTATTACTATAGAAAAACCTATGAAAGACAGTAAAAGTTAAGGGAATGGAAACAAGCATATGGAATATTATACAATTATTTATTGCAAAAATAAAATAAATAATACTTATTGCAAAATAACTAATACTAATAAAAAAAAACAAAAAATATACATTAATATACATATAAAAAAAAATATACAAAAAAATACATATAAATTATACATTCAATATACAGGTCATCACAGGTCATCATTTAGTCTTGGAGGGTATGGGGATACGTTCCAGTCCTCCGCAATGCTGGAGCCCAGAACCTTTCCGACTGATTCCGCCGAGTCCCTAGACCGGACAGGTGTCGTGAGTGGCTGGAGGGACGGGGACTGCTGGGGATGCTGGCCACCACCATACTGCCAGTTGGGACTCGGGCAACCTGGCATGTGAAAATACTGCTGGCTGTAGGTGGGTGGTGTTATATGGCGGACTGTTGGGAGGTAGAGGGCCTGCTGGGTTGTGGTGCTGTTGAGGGGCCCGGTCCAGCCCCCGATGTAGAGGACCCCGTGTGTCGCCGATGCACAATGTCGACTATTTGGTCGTGCATCACCTGGTACTCCTCCTCAGGGGCAGAACGCAGGGTGTCGGACACAAACCTTATAAAGGCCTCCCTACGTGACTGGGGCTGAGACCTCTCCTCCAGCAGCCTCTCCAGCAGTGCCTGGTTGGCCTTCATGGTGGATCGGAGGTCCACCATCCATTCCTCTTCTTGCCTCTCAGTGGCTGGAGTCTTCCTCTTACGGCGGGTTGAGGCTGCTCCGCCGCTGCTGCCACCTCCATGTCCTCCAGGATGTTGGCTTCCTCCCCGGAGTCATGTGGTACTGTGCCTGGGAGGTCTGGGCGTCAGGAGATGGGTCACGGGGCAGGTTTCACAAGGGTGTCCGGGACATCAGTGGGCATGGACCTGAAACAGATTAAACATTTACAGATTAAACATTTGTTTAATATAATGGCAAAAGACAATTACATATTTATATATTTCTGGGAATTAAAAAGTAAAACTTACTAAAATAAATCTAAAACAATAATGTTAAACGCAAATTAATAAATAAGTAAAACGTAAAGGATAGTATCACAGTAACTAATCTTAAATTTTAAAGAATTTATGTAACAGCATTGTATTACTGAACCCTCTTTTAAGCAAAATTTGGCATTAATTATATACTCTGGCTTGAAAGTCTTCCAATTTTGTACAAATATTTGAGATTCTTACAAGTTGTGAATATAATGAGATGTACTTACTTTTGTAGAAGGCGATGTTCTTCAACACCCACTTGTCCCTCTCCGTCAACATCTTGGTTGCCTGGCCACTGGTCCTCTTGGACAGCTTAACATACCAGTCCTTGACGTTTTTCCACCAGTTCTGGAGGTGTTTCAGGCTGATCCCCAGCTCCTTGGCCTTCATCTCCCACGAAGCCTTCTTCCTGTGGTAGTCTTTGGTACTGCGGAGCCACAGGTAGGTGTTTGACTGAAGCCCACCCCCACCAGATCCTGCTCCGTTGTGTCGGGGAGACTCCAGCCTTGCTTCGGAGCAGCATCAGCCTTCTTCTTTCCCCCTTGCCCTTCGTCTTGGGCGCCGGTTGCTGCTGCTGCTCCTCCTCCTCCTCCCCCTCCTCCTCCTCATGTGGGGGGGAATGAGAGCATCAGGCATCACCAGAGGCTCCTCCTCCTCCTCTCTCCTCCTCATCTGCTGGAGTGGCAGCTGTGGCAGCTGTGGCAGCTGTGGCATCACCTTCAAAAGATGTTTCCTCCTCCTGATGAAGTGCAGCAGGACTGGCCTCCACCTCTGAAGTAGCATCTGAAGTAGTAGCTGATGCACCTGCGCAGGGACACCTGGTGGCCTCTTGCCCTTGGTGGCGGTTTTCCTAGGGGGGAACTTCTTGGGAGCCATCTTGTCAAAGTCTGGGAGTCTTGAGAGTGTGTATACTGTGTGGTGTCTGGAGCGAGTATGAGTTCTACCGCCTGCCCTGGCTCCTTATATACCCGTGGTGGGGCCGTGGTACCCACGCGCACTACCCGTGATTGCCCGCGAAACGGCCGCCCTTCACACGTGGACCAGCCGCGATGTACACGTGATCACCCGTGGTTCAGGCGTGATGCAGCCGCGGTTACCCCCAATGCCTGTGACCACGTGGAGCTTTTCCCGCGCTTACACGCGCTCCAGCCGCGCTTCACCAGCGGACAGGACGCGGAACAGCCGCCAGCGTCTGTTCCGCGGGCTTACCACGGGTACCCACGTGTAAGCCATTTTCCACCACGTGGAACAGCGGGTAAAAATTTTTGTGGGAATTTACTCGCGCTGCAGACGCAAAGTGCCTGTGTGACCGGGCCTTAAGGCTTGTGCCGCACTCCTACACTGTGACGCAAGTAAGGCTTGTGCCGCACTCCTACACTGTGACGCAAGTAAGGCTTGTGCCGCACTCCTACACTGGGGATGCACAAAAACTTGCAAAGGAAATTGTAAGTGCTTCAGGGCAGGCCTTCGTTGCACGGCACTGTGCAAGTGCGAGGGTGACTGTTCAAACAACGATGACATAGATGCCAACCAGTGAACAGTGATACAATGGCGGTATGGATGCTGGTAGACGGTTGCTGGTATTGGTGACTGACATTGTTTGACGATAGACTATCGAATATAGTATTATTATTACATACATATATTTCATATTTTGTTTTCGAACCAATTGGTTGTATTGATTTCAGTATGTACATATATGTACACAAAATATTGTGTTATGCTTTCTATGCAATTACTGGTCTTGTTATTACTGCATATGTACTGATTCTTATATAAAGATTTTTGGGATGCATTTGAGTTGGATTATATGCCTTGTACCTAATGAGTTTCATAAAAATTGCAATAATACTTACCTAGACCATATTGTGACCGTATCGCTCGTCTTTTAATATCAATTTCAAGATTATAATATGAGTTATATTATTTAAATAATTCATATGGATCATATGGTTACAGATATATCTTTTGTTTTATCAAATGCATGCTTAGCCATATTGTACCTAGCACGTACCTTCAATTGATTGTTATCAAATTCCTGACCGTAAGTTTTTTCGATAAAAATATTCATATTTAGGCAAAAAAATACATAAACTATGACCTTATCACATGACCTTCACATAGAATCTGAAAAATAATATCAGAAATGGACTCCTCATGCTCAAAAAACCCCAAAAAGTGGTATCATTTATGGTTCTACTACTTTTAGTTCTCAAGTTATTGCACTTTTGTACTCCGTATGGCGGCCATCTTGGATTTGTCTGATATGGCCGCCACAGTGTGAGCCCAGCTTGGCTCCCTCAAGAAATTGGTAACTTATGGTCATGTCTAGCTCTGGTAAAAAAATTGTGCTTGTGGAACGATTTGAACAATATTATGATTAAGCCCCCTGACTATTAAGCAGAAGTGGCGCCACAACAAGATGTGGTTGGGCGCCCTTATCTTGTGTATGTAGAGACTGCATGGGAAAAGAGAGAGAGAGAGAGAGAAGAGAGAGAGAGAGAGAGAGAGGAGAGAGAGAGAGAGAGAGGAGAGAGAGAGAGAGAGAGAGAGAGAGAGAGAGAGAGAGAGAGAGAGAGAGAGGAGAGAGAGAGAGATGAGAGGAGAGAGAGAGAGAGAGAGAGAGAGAGAGAGGGAGAGAGAGAGAGTCTTGTCCAGCGTGTAATGACCCCTATTAGCCTATGATCAAGCCGGAGTGAAGGAGTGATTATCGAGTCTAATAGGTGGTTGAGCACGTTAGCTTTTTTACATTCTCTCTCTCTCTCTCTCTTTTCCTCTCTCTCTCTCTTCCTCTCTCCTTCTCTCTCTCTTCCTCTCTTCTTTGTTTTTTTGACGCCGATTTACGCACGGGGCGCTTTCTGTCAGAAAGCTGTTTTCCAAACTCGTTCTCATTCCTTTCCATGCCAGTCTGTTGCACACCTTTAAGATTTAGCTTGTATTTTATCGTTTTCCCAATTGCCCCTTTTGTTTTTTATCCCTTTTATTTCCCTTTGCTTTTCACCTGGGCCCTCAATCCTGTATATGATTGTTTTTCCGTTTCCCTCTCCAATCACTGCACTTTTTTGTAACCTTCCCGGCATTGTTATTTTCCCATTTCTATTGTTGATACAAAATACAAACAATTGAATACAAAGGAATATAAAGGAAAAGGCGAACGCTGACAGACCTATATTCATTTTATGAGTTTAGTGCAAAGACGACGCGCATTAGCATATTCGGCTTCAATAAATTCCAATCAACGCTCATACCAGATGGATAATTAATTGACTATGATAGCGCTGCTGTTGTCATCCGCTTTAAATACCAATTGTAAACCTCCTTCCTTTACATACTAATTGATCGAGACCAAGATGAACAATAATTCAAGTTTCTAAAAATCGTCTAATGGGAAATTTATTCGCAGGATGATTAAGTGACTGAATACTTCGCCCGTGCAGGTAGCTACCGCGCGGGGGAAAAGGAGGAGGGGGGAGGGGGGGAGGAGGAGGGAGGGGGGATTAAAAGGTTTACATGGGAAAAGTAAAGACACCAGGAGCCCCTTTTTGGTCCATAGCGAGGGTATCTGCGAACTACATACTACTAACATCAACATTGAAAAGGGAAAAATTTGGAAAATATACCTTCCCAAAGAGGATGGGAACGGGAAAGTTTCTAGTGCAGAAGTAGGATATGAAAATTAAAAACTACCCCCCTACCACTACAACAATCTACGGGGGAATTACGAATTCGCACTATCAAACCCATTTACTTTTCATGCGCGTCAAGTCTGTTTTTTAATGTAGTTATTGTGTTGGCTCCGAACATTTTCTGGTAACTTATTTCCCTCGACAAGACTCTAAAATTGAAATAATTTTTCGGAGATCGGTGGGGCAACGTTGACCGTTTAGTTTTAAACCCTTTTTTCTTGTTTTCACGAGGAGGGGAGGAGGAGGGGGAGGAGGGGGGAGGAGGAAGGGGGGGGGAGGGGGGAGGAGGAGGGGAGGAGGAGGAGGAGGGAAAATTGAACCCCCCCCCGCTCCCTTTCCCCTGGCTAAATCTCTCCGACAAAAAAGCCGATTTGTCCGACTCAAGGACACAAAAACGCTTGGGGTGCAGCATTCTCTCTCTCTCTCTCTTCTCTCTCTCTCTCTCTCTCTTCTCTCCTCTCTCTCCTCTCCTCTCTCTCCTCTCTCTTTCTCTCTCTCTCTCTCTCATACCGATGTCCTTTACCCCTCATCATAGTATACTGAGTGAGACTGTTTTTAGAAAAAGTCTCTTTCACAACTGATTCAATTTTGAATAAATATTTAATCTGAATCTGAATCTCTCTCTTCTCTCTCTCTCTCTTTTTTTTTTTTCTTTTTTTTTCTTCTTTTTTTTAAATTAATACATTGAATACGAAGGGGAGTTGAGTGCTAAGTCCGACTGGGGCGCCAAAACTATTCTAGCGTATTAATTTTTTTTAAATCCAATATTATACAAATAAAAATTTGGAAAAAATCAGCAATTCTCTACATAAATTAATACTGATAACAACTATACGCTATCAAATTTATAAAGAATCCCCTCTCTCCTCTCCTCCTTTTCTCTCTCCTTCCTCTCTCTCTCTCTCTCTCTCCTCTCTTTTCCCCCTCTCTCCCCTCTCTCTCTTTCCTTTTTCTCTCCTCTTCTCCCTCCTCTCTCTCTCCGTGCTTAAATAAATTTATCCTATGAAAGCAAAAAAACGATAGTGTTTAAAAGGAAAAAAATAAAAAAATTTGCACAGTAAAAAAGAACATCCGATGAAATATTTCCAAGATCCATTTTGTACCTACGTAGGGCAGCCACCCGGAGACTCAGTTGTTAGTTTACCATAAAAATAAGAGAGAAACTGTACACTATCACAAAGTATCACATACTCTCGCATTCCTCACACTCCAGCTCTCCTTCCTTCACATTCACGCACGTTCCTCCTGTTCTCTCACGTTCCCCAACTCTCCACTCCAACAGACTTTTTGGTTCATCAAACAAAGTCGATGATTAAGTCAACATCAGGATTACTTCACAAGCCACACTGCTTAACCTGGCAGCATATATCCCAACTCTATGCGAGTATGTGGTTTCCGAGTGAAGACGCTTGGCTGTATTCCCGACACTAACTATAGGATTTTCTCGAAAATGGTGATTCCCACACAAAGTTACCATGTTGAGTTCAGGAAACCTCACGTACCCTAACCGTAACCAAACCTGACGTGTTCAAGAGTAAACGCGACATACTGTTCCAGAAAACGGGAATATACAGCCCGGCAGGCGTGTTTACCCCCGCCAGACCCTGACTGCCTGCCTGCCGCCTTGCTTCATCCACTGTTTCTCCCTCCTACCTGCCGAAACCTGCCTGTCTCATCCCGTCTCCAATCCTTCTCCACCTTATTCCTGGCCTTCCCATCCACCAACTTCACGTCCACAACACCCACCAGGTTCCCCACTAACCTCCCGCCCTGCCCCCTCCCCTACTTCCACCCTACAAGCCCCCTCCTCCGCCTTGCCCCGCCCTACTTCCCTCCTATACAAGCCCCCTTCTCTGCCTTAACTCCAAGACAGTCTTTGTGGGATGAACGTAACAAGCAAGTAAGGGTAGTTGGAATTTTGCGGATACGTGGAAGGAAAAACAACAAGACACTGGGGAAAAAAATATTGAGGAGTTTGCAGAATATGAAATTTACATGACATACTGAGGAGCCTCTCCAGCAAAAACAAATCATAGAGTTATTTTGAACGAAAAAAAAACACTCAAACATTCAGCCTTTATCAACGAGACACTCATGCGACATGTGTGTGTGTGTGTGTTGTGTGTGTGTGTTTGGTGGGGTGTGTGTGTGTGTTGTGTGTGTGGTGTGTGTGTGGTGTGCGCGTGCTGCGTGCGTGCGTGCCGTGCGTGCGTGCGTGCGGCGTGCGTGCGTGCGTGCGTGCGTGGTGTGTGTGTGTGTGTTGGTGTGTTTGTGTGTGTGGTGTTCGGTGCGTGCTGCGTGCGTGCGTGGGCGTGCGTGCTGCGTGCGTGCTTTCGGTGGTGTGTGTGTGGTGTGTGTGTGTTGTGTGTGTGTGGGTGTGTGTGTGTGTGTGTGTGTGTTCCCTTTAGTAGGGGTTTTTTTTCCCACATTGAGGTTAAAGGAGTGTGTGAGGAGTGTAAGAGTTTAAAAAAGTTAAAAATAACTCTATCGTGATATCTCAGCGGATGTGTTGCTGCTGATACGTACCTCCAAGCTCAATAGACTTTTAATAATAGTGTCTATTAATCTTGCGTACCTCGACCTCCTCATATATCCGGGAGGGAAAGATAGGTAGGGAGAGAAGGGAGGCGACGCCCGATACAAGTAATGGAAGGAAAGGAAAGGAATGGAAAGGAAAATTAATCAAGTCATAAAGAAAAATGCGATATTTAGTGGAGGTTGACAGCAGGAGGGTAGAAAGAAATGAGAAACAAAAGAATTTAATTAGAAATGACGGGAGAAATATGGAGAGTGAAAACAGAAAAAAAAAAAATCCCCCAAATTGCGATTTTCGGAAAAGTGAAGGATGGGAAAAAACTAATCAGAAATAAAGAAACAAGATTTAAAAAAAAAAGAAAGGGGGAAAATTTAAAACGTCAAAGTGGAACTGGTTCTTGAATATTAAGAGGGTTGTCAAGGGCACCGTTCAAGGTCTTATAACATAGAGTCATATTACCTAGAACTTTCCTTTAATCCCTCCAGGTTTTTTATCCCTTTTTCTATGAAGGGGGGGGGGGGGGGGGGGGGGGGGGGGGGGGGTGTGTGTGTGTGTTGGGGGGGTG
>JACEEZ010018588.1:0-11522 GCA_016584305.1 Chionoecetes opilio
CCCCCCAACTAGCCTTATGCTCGGAAATAGGGCCCCAAAATTCACTTTTTTTAAAATAGTGCTAAAAACTGTACAGTTCAAATCCCGCCTAATTCACAAGCCCCAAGAAGATAATTTTGACTCCAAATCAATCCAAAACAAAAAAAAAAAAAAAATCACCAAAATAACTCAGTAAATAATCTTCAGAGTGAGAAAACAAAAGCAAAGTAACGAAAAACATTATCAATAAAATTTCTTAACCACATTTTCCTTAACCCTCTCTGGGATCCTTTGCAAATCAATGCAATCTCCCGGTCTTTCCAACAAAAATACGGGGCTTTATCTTTCCCGTAGGTTAGGGGACTTCATAAAAATCCCATTATTTGGATGTTTTGAAACCCTCAAGTGTTTTGCAAGGAGCTAACCCATAAAGGACCAAAAAAATGTCCTTCAGGGAAAAAAAAAAAAAAAAAACTGATATTTGGAATTATGAATTTTCCTGTTCTTCAATGAAATACCAAGTTCCCAATTGGAAAAAAATCCATCGACCTGGCCAAAGGGCCTTTAAAAAAAAAAAAACATAAAAAATCCCCACTCCCCATCCTTTTAATATGTCAACCACCCCCCGGATTGTCTAGTGGAGGCGAAGCAGTGGTAAAGAAAAAAATAGCTCACTACAGCAAAGGTCTAAAAAAGAAAGTAAAGGAAAAAAAACAGCCACTAAAAAAAAACACAAGGCCTCAAAAAATAAAGAAGAGTGTGCAATTGGGAATTGCTCTGCCAAAAAAAACTGTAACCTGTTCGTCAGCCTAAAGGTTCATCATTTGGGGTTTGGGAAAAAAAACAAATCTGAGCAAGTACAACCCAAGCAGGTTTTATCAGAAAATGTCAATTGTCCAACACAACTCTTCATTCTTTTAAGCGCAGTTCAGTGCCGTGTAGGAGCCCCTTTTCCTATGGACAATCCACGAGAGGCCAGCAAAGGTATGTCAACTAGAATGACCGTTTTCATCTTTCATCATTACCTTTCTATCATCCTCTTAATCCCACAATAAAGCAGGATAGGGTATATTAATTTTGATTTTAATATTGGAAATTTAATTCCAGTTTTCAAAATTAGGAAAAAATAAGGGAGAAAAAATAATAAAAATAATAAAAAAATAAAAAATAATAAAAAATGTATTTATCTCCCGGAGGGCAATTTACAGACCAAAAAAAAAGCAACACAAAAAAAAAAAACAAGGACAAAAAGTACTAAAAAAAACCAAAAAATTTAATATAGGGCCACATTAGGGGGAACATAGTATCAAAAGTTGGCAAATAAGTTACATAGGGTATAACCATAAAATGGAACCACCTGTGCTTACCGCACAAATTCCTGCCCCCAAAAAAAAAACAAGGGCAGGCCCAGCCACCCCCTGTTGGGAAAAGGTCAACATACATTTTGGCCGAGCTCTGCCTGACGGAGGGGATGATGGGAGTTGGGGCCCGAGGAGATTGCTATCCCCCGCTTTCAATTTTCCCCTTCAGTCAGTGGGCCAAAAGTTTTCCTTAAAGTTGTTTGGTTTTGGTGAGGGAAACCTGCTTGAAAAAAACTCACAAAACATCAATCACAAAGGTTTTGTTTTGAGCTTTTATTCATATTAAAAATTTATTTTTGGGTACAGTCTTTTCTTATTTCAAAGCATGTTTCACATTAATGCGGGGGACTTTGGAATATAAAATGCATAAACAACCATTTACAAAAAATTAGGGGGAGTCAAAAAAAAATTTTTGCTAGTAATTGGATTTAAACCAGCATTTTCCTTTTTAAAAAAAAAACCCCACCACAATGCAATCCATATGTTTAAACAAAACATCTCAATGGTCCCCCTTTATTTGGATCATTGTTTTGTAAAAAAATTTGTATGTTTTCTGTAGTTAATTCTTATGAAATCCCCCGTAATATTAGATTTTCTGTGGGTTTCTTAAGCATTATAAAAAAAAAAAAAAAAACCTTCCCAATATAAATCACTAATAGTCAAAAAAATATAACCAAAAAGATTAGCAAGGAATTGTAAAATGTTTTTATACAATGTAGAGTAGAATTTCATCTAATCATATTGAAATAGTTTTTTTAGTTTTTCTTTTTTTTCATTTGCATAAACCAATTTATTCTTTTTTTCCAAAAAAACTTTTTCTTCCCCTACAGGCAAAAAAAAACTCACCTTCCCACCCTCCGTTTTTTCAGGGTCCCCCTAACCAAAGACCTCAAAAAAAAACGTTAGTACGGTCGCCTTCTGAATAAACCCCGGGAAACATAGATTATTTACTTGTTAATGAAAAGATTTAACAAATTCCCCTTTAGGAAAAAAATATTTCTTTCTGTTTAAAGGATGTTGGAAAAAAAACACCCTTCAACAAAATTATCATAGATTGCTAAAAAGTTCTTTATCAGAAGAAAACACATTTTTTTTTTCTTGAGAGTTTTCCAAAATGTTTTTTAAGAAACCCGGGGCCCGGAAAAAAGGGTTAATTAGATTTCTCAAGAAAATTCATTTTAAGCTCATGAAGAAAAAATTAATAAGCGAAAATGCAGCTGGATACAGATATCTAAAGGGGACGATTATTTTACCATTTTTCCCCTCTGTGGAAAAAAAACTACCCAAAAAAAATGGCTCAAAAAAACCATTTTGAGTGTAGGGACTTCTCTGAGGGTGCAACTTGAAAGGACTCCAAAAGGGACCTTTTGAAATCGGGCAGTGATGATGAAACTTTTTTTCTTACCACAGAAAGAAGGAAAAAACATGACAATTTGCCCAAGGAATTTTTAAGTCTTATGTAAACTTTTTTTCCCAAACAAAAAAAAAGTACCAGGTTTTTTAAAACCTGGGGGAAAATGAAAAGATAAAAACTCAACTTTGATTGATTAAAGGACTCTGAAGAATCTGGCCCCTTTAAAGAAAATGGGGAAATATGGAAAAAAAAAACATAGGAGGATGGACGAGTTACTGGTATGATTAAGAAAACGTCAACAAAAGGTTTACCATAGTTCATTTATGGAGGAAAGATAATTGATCAGAATGAGCGTTTTTCAGTGGGTGAAGGGGGTTTAGTATTTTCGTTTATTGGGTTTTTGTGTTTAGAACCATACTTATTATAAGATACCAAAAAAATTTGTGATTCATGATGGAGATCTGGAGCTTCCTGAGGTGAATATCTTAAAACTTTGTTGACTTCTAGCTTATCAACTTGGATTGTTCCCTGTCCTCCCCGTCTAGTTTTTTTACATCAAAAAGCAAAACATGAATATGGCTTTGTAAATTTTTTTCCCTTGTTTTCTTTGCTGATGTTATTCTTTTTAAATTTCATGTAGATCCAAACCTGTAGAAAAGGGAAAATGAGATTTTTCAAATAAGGGGACTGAAGATATTAAAGTAATTCTATGCATAAGAAAATTTATTTTAAATCATGAAAAAATTTTATTTTTAATAGACTGATAGAAAATAAAGGAAAAAAAAATAGAGCTGGGAAAAACTTACAAGGAAAGGAAAAAAAATGGGAAGCTTTAAAGCCTGGGGCTGCCCTATTCCACCCAAAAGCTTGGCTCAGATCTTTGCTGTGATTTAATTGAAAAAAACCCCCCTCTGTTGAATTTGTAAAAAAAAATAAAAAGCTGAAATCTTACATGCTCCCCGAGTTTGCCAAAAAAAATGAGTTTATCGAAGGCTTAGTGGTATTTTTACAAAAAAAAAAACATATGGTTGATTTGGTGGTAAAATAGTAAAAAAAACTTTTTCCGGTGGATATCAGAAGGCCTTGGCAATTTTTAGAGTAAAAGTTTTCTACTAGTCAAAAGTGGTTTTGTGTATGGGAAAAAGTGGAGTATTTTAAAAAAATGAAGAGGTTAATTTTTTCTATGACACGGGTTTGTGAAAATATTTATGATAGGTAGCTTACATATTTTTACCGTCAAAATTTATAATTAATACTTTCTGAATGAAGTATGCAAAGGGAAATTATGAATTTAAAATTTCTTTAAGTAGATAAAAACCCAAATGTTCTTTGTTTTTATAGCCCCCGGGTTTCCTTACTTATTTTCCCATTCTTTAAATTGAATTTAAAAAAAAGGGAACCCAGGGAGTCAATGGCAAAATGAAATGAAAGAAGGGGGGCAAGGGAGGTTGAAAAGATAAACTAAATTACAGGAACTAACCCTCGTGTTAAGGTTCTCACGGCCTCTTTGTAGCCTCCCTTATTTTTTCTTTGTTTTGTTCTTATGTACTAGATTTAATAAACCACCTCAAGCTTTTTTAATTTTTAGGAAAAAAATAGTAGGGAAAAAATGAAGTAAGATAGATAGAAATATAGATTGGCCCAAGGATTATGTTTTTTGCAGGGGGACATGGGATCATCTAAGCCAAAGAGGGAGAGAGATGTGGTTTCCTGATCCTTTAGGGGGGTGGAGGTAAAAAGCCATGGGGAAGAGGAAAAACTACGAGGTTTTACGAGAGGGCCAGGTTCAGGGAAGGAAAAAAGGAGGTAAGTGGGGCATCTGACTCCAAGGCCGTTCAAGTATAGTGTGAGTGGGACATGACTTAAAAGCCATCCAAAAGGCTAATAGTGCGGCCCTGTTAAAAAATAAAAAAACTTTAAAAAAAGGCCCACTTTTTAAAAAAAAGCCGCCCGACGAAAGTTATTCCCGTTTAGCCGCCAGGGGGGGGTCTGCCTTCCACGCCACCGGTCATCCCGGCCCCATGGATAGCAGTGCAATCGGTTCCACTAAAGTTTGATATTTCTATTTATTCCCAAACAAGTGGTGTTGTCCCCTTCCTATTTTTGAAAGGTTCCCTTGGGCGTTAGGAAAAAAGCTGTAAACACGTTTGTTTTTCCATTTGTGGAGGTGGGGCAAAGGGGGGGGGACTTGTACCAGCTGGAAACCAAAAAGGGAACTTGTCCCCCGGTCCCAGTATTACAAAAAACAAGGGCCTAATAAACAATCAACAATAGTGAAATAACCATTTGGATTTAAGAGGAAGAAAGGATGACCAACAGGAAAAAGGGAAACTGGAAGCCAAATTGTGTGGATTAAAGTAAAGCAGGGTTGGCAAAAAAGAAACCGGTTTTTTTGGGGAAAGATGTTGGTTTACATTGGGGTGTCAGTGTGTGTTTGCGAGTGGTCTTCACCACATGCGGGGATGCTGCCTGCATGATTATTTGTAGATCCAAACACTTTTGCCTTTTTCAAAGCTTTAAAACCCAGGGTAAAATATACTTTCCCCTAGACGGTAAAACCCCCTAGAACCCCCCAGATTTCTCCCAAAAAATTCCTTTAGGGAATTGGGTATTATTCTAGTGTTTGCCCATTACTTCCCCCCCTCCCCACAAAAAAAAACAAGCTTGGGGACCTTGGGGAAATGCGTAATATTTGGGCTGGGGTACACAAAAAATTATTTCGTTTGCAAAAAAACCCACATAGTTTTTTTGGAGTTAGGGGTTTTTTTGAAAAAAAAGTTCCCTTAGAAATCTAGGGGGAAAATTAATGGATTTTCTGATCCCCAGGAGTACGTTGTGAAAAACCTGAACGAAACCTCACAGAATGATGACCGAAGTGTCGAGAACCCCCTCCAAAAACCCCCCCCCTAGGGGGAGGTTTGGTTAGATTTGGTTAAGTTAGGGTAGGGTTTTTATTTAAAGGTAAAGGTTAGATTTTTTTAAAGTTTAGGTTTTGGATAGATTGGTTTTTGGTTTTGGTTTTGCTTAGGTTTAGGTTTATCCCGTGGGTCAAGCCCCCCGCTGGTTAGTTATTAAATTTGGCTAGGGTTAGGCAAAATTTTTCCCCTAGAATCTAAGACATTTTACCCCTCCCCCCCACAACCCCCAAAACTTAAAAAATCCTTAAAAATTTACGGTTTTCTGACGCATAAATTTGTTTCCCCCCACCCGAAAAATCCCGCCAAATACCACAAGGTCCCCCAAAACTTGTTTTTGGGGGGAAAAATTGGGGGAGATTATGGGGCAAAAACACTAGAGATTTTACTGGGGAATTTGTTTGGGAAGCAGTGGTTTTTCAAAACGTTTTTATGTCTTCCACCCACACCCCTTTTCAAGATTTCACGCTAAGAACCTTAGAATTCATACAATTCTTGTAATTGGGGTTGTGCCCTTTCAGTTATAATTTTTTTTGGTTTTAAAATTGAAGGGAAAAAAAATTTTGGCCATATTTATATTTCTTTTCCCTTTAGTTTACCATAAACATAAGGAATAAAAACAAATTTTTATTTCAGAAAGGACAAGAAAACCATAAACCCAGAAAATTGGGCTGCTAAAAATTTTTTATTGGGGAAAAAAAAAAAAATTAAGAAAGTTTAAAAAAAAAACAAAAATTTTTTTGGGGAAAAAAAAAAAAAAAAAATAAAAACAAAAGGAAGGAAAAAAAAAAAATTTGGGGCTTAAAGGGGAAGGCTTGATTTTTAAAAAATGGCCCATTAAAAAAAGAAAAACTTATACCCCGGGTTTTTAGAAAAATTTGGGTTCCCCCAAATGCAAAGGACCGGGGCGCTGCTGGATTTTGTGGGGAAGAAAAAAAAGGGGGCTCCCCCCCCGGGGGGGCCACCCACTGCCAACCTGTTCCCCAAAAGGTTGGCAAAAGAGGGGGACGTGAAAAAAAAAGGGGGTGGTGATAGCAAAAAAATAAAAAAAAAAAGTTTTCCAACATATTTTTAAAAGGGCCAGGGAAAAAAAGTAAAAAACCCCCAGGGAAACTTTTTTTGGGGCCCGAAAATAAAAGTTGTTAAGGGGAGTTGTACTTTACGGGAAAAAATTCCTTACCATTAATTTTTTTTATTACCAAAAAAAAAGATTATGTTAAAGATGTTTTTAAGTCCAAAAAAAAAAATTTTTTTGGGACAGCAAAATGGGAGAAAAAAATTTGGGTTTTTTCCCGGGGTTTTTTGCTTTAGTTTTGAGATTTTTTAGTTTTGTGCCTATGTTAAGTTCAGGAAATTTTTTTTGGTATTTTGGTTTTTTTTTAATTTTTTTTTGTGGGGGAAAATTTAAATTTGAGGGTTTTTAAAAGTTCAAAAAAAAAAAAAAAAAAATTTTTAAAATGAACTTTTTTTTTTTTTGGTTAAAATAGGGGAAAAATTTTAAAAAAAAAAGGGGGCTTAAAAATTAAAAAAAGGGGTTTTAAGGGGGGGAAAAATCGCTTTTTTAACCCCCCCTCCCTTTTTTAAAACCCCTTAAAACCCTTTAATTTAATTTTTCCCGGGGGAAAAACTGGGAAAATTTAAAGGGGCTTTTCCAAAAACCCCCCCCAAAAAATTTTTTATCTTTAATTTAGGGCCCCGGTTTTTTTAAAAAAATTTTCCCTTTTTTTGGAAATTTCCCAAAAGGGGCGGGGGTTGGGGGAAAGGGGGGATTTTTGTTTTATTAAAAAAATTTGCCCTTTTGAAAAAAACCCCAAAGACCCAAAGGGGCCCTTCCCGGGGGGGGGGAAAAAATTTTTTTGCCATTGTGGTCCTGGCAAACAAAAGGGGAAGGGGGTTGCTTAAAAAAAAAATTTCAAATTTCCCCCCAAATTTCCCTAGGGGGAAAGATATTTTTTTTCTCTTAGGTTTTAAAAAATTTTTAAAATGTTTTTTTAAAATTAAAAAAACTTAAATTTTCCCCTGGGGGAAATTTAAAAGGGTTGGGGTTTTTTTAAAAAAAAATTTTTCCCTATGAAAAATTAGGAAAAACATTTTTTCTTTAAAAAATTTAAATTTTTTTTTAAAAAAAATTTATATATTAAATTTTTTTTTTGAATAATTTTTTTTCCCAAAAAAAAAAAGATTGGCCCTTTATAAGGGAAAAAGGGGGTTTTTGGGTTTTCTTTTCCTTTTTTCAAAATGTAAAAAAAAGTTCCCTTGGGAAAAGAAAAATTCTTTTTTAAAAAATTTTTTCCCTGTTAAAAAAAATTGGGGGAGAATTTTTTTTTCTGGAAATTTTTTATTTTTTTTAAAAAAATAAAAAAAAAAAAAAAAAAAAAACCTTTTTTTTTTTTTTTTTTTTTTTAATTTGGGATTTATTTTTTCAATAGGAAGGGGGGTGGAATGGGAAAAAAAAAAAGGGGGCCTGGGGGGCTTTTCCCTTTCCCGGGGGAAAAAATTCCCAAAAAGGTGCTCACTTTTTTTATAGTATTTTTTCCCCGTTTTGGGCCCTTTTTCCCTTAAACCCCCTTTTAAAAATTTTTATCCCCCACCTTTATGGAAAAAAAATTTTTTTTTTTTACTAAAAAGGGAAAAAAAATTAAACCCAAAAAAATTTTTTTTTTAAAAGGGCGAAAAAAAAAAAAAAAATTTAAGTTTAAAAAACCCAAAAAAAAAAAATTTTTTCTTTGATTTTTAAAAAAAAAAAATCAGTGGGGAAAAAAACAAAAGGGGGAAAAAAGATTTGTTTTTTTTTGCAATTTTTTTTTTTTTTAAATGGGCCCCAAAAATTTTTCCCCCGAAAAAAAGTTAAAAAAATTTTGGAAAATTTAAAAAAGAAATTTTTTTAAAAAATTTTTCAAGGGAATTTGAAAAAATTTTGCCCGGGGCTAAACAAACAAACCCCCCTTTCGGAAAAAAAACGGGGGAAATTTCTAAAAAAAATTTTTTTTGGGAAAATGCCCAAACCCAATTTTTTTTTTGGGGGGCCCTCCCCCAAAAAAAATCGGGGTTTTAAAAAAACGGAACCCTTTGTGGTTTTTTAGGGTTTTTTGGCCCTTTTTTTTTTTTTTTTTTGTTTTTTAACCCCCCGGGTGGGGAAAAAAAAAATATTTCCCAAAAAATTTTTAAAGGTATTTTTTTAAAAAAAAAAAACCCTGGAAAATTTTTTGAAAAAAATTTTTTGAGTTTAAAAAAAAAAAAACCCCCGGGTTCCCCCGGTTTCGGTATTTAAAGGGGGTTTTTTTTGGTTTCGTAAATTTGGGGTTTTCTTTGGAGGGGTTTGGGGGTGGCCAGTGTCCTTTTTTCCCCCCAGATAAAAGGATATTAAAAAATATTTTTATGGTTTTCTTTGGGCTTTTACGAGTGCCCCCAAAATTTTCGAGGTTTTTTTTCCGGGGGGTTACGGGAAAAAGGGGGGCCCCCGGGGCCCAATTTTTTTTTTCTTGGGAAATTTGGGCGGCCCCAAAAAATCCCGGGGGGTTACGGGAAAAAGGGGGCTTTCCGGGTTTCGCCGCCGTAAAAATTGGCGCCAAGCCAAAAGCCCCAAAAAAAACCCCTTTCCGCCCCAAATTTTTTTTCCCGGGGGTCCCCCCCCCTTTCCCTTTCCCCCCTTCCCAAAAGGGTTTACCCTTCGCCGGGGGGAAAAAAAGGCCCCTCCCTTTTTGTTGTTTGTTGGGGCCCCCAACCCAGGGGGAAAATTTAAAAAAGGGCCCGGGGGGGTGAAAATTGGCCCCCGTTTTTTTTCATTTTGCGGCAGGGTTTCCCCCCCCCCCCCAAAAAGGGTGGTTTTTCCAAAAAAAAGGGTGTTTTCCCCCCCCAGGGGTATTAAAAAAAAAAAATGGGTAAAAAACCAAAAAAAAGGGGGGGGAGGGTGGGTTTTTTGGCCCCGGTTTTGGGTTTGCCCGGGGCCCCGGTTCCCCCCCCAAAAAACGTTTTTCCCCCCAAACCTTTTATTTTCAAAAGGGGGTATAAAAAAAACCCGGGCCGGGGAAAAAGGGAAAAAAAAGGGGGGGGGTGAGTTTGCAGTACGTTTAGCGGGGCCCCGTTTTTTCCACCCAACAAAACGTTTCCAAAAAATATTTTAGAAATGTAAAAACACGGGGGAATGCAAAAAAAAGGGGGGAGGGTGAAATTTTTCAAAAATCCGTCATATGGTACAGTCAAAAAAAAATTTGGGGGTGGTTTTTTTTGGGGCTGGAAAAAAAGGTTTTAAAGGTATTTTTTAATTAAAAATTTAATGGGGGGAAAAAAAATTTATTTGATTACAAAACAAAAAATTTAGTTCGAGCTCGAAAAAATTTAAAAAGAAAATTAAAAAAAAAACTGTAAAACCAAAATACCCCCCTGTATTATAAATTTTAATTTTAAAGGAGAGAGGAGAAAGGGGGAGGGGAAAAAAATTAATTTTTTGAAATTGCCCCCCAAAAAAATCCCATATATTGTTATTAATAAAAAATTAGTAGTTAATTTATTTTCCCGTTTTTCCTTGCTTTACCACTCTTAAGTTTTCTCAAAAACAAGCAAAAAAAAAAGAGTTTTAAAGTTTATTTTTTCTTCATGACTTTCGAAAGGGAAAAACCTCTTGGGGGGATACTGAAAAAAATAAATTTGAAAATTGGGGAACCCCCCCGCCCATCTTTTTTGAGGAGCTTCCTTCAATTTTTTAAATAAATTTAATGTTATAGGTTTACATTTTGTTGCAAAAAAGGCGGAACATTAGAACCAGTTTGAAGACAATTTTGTATTTTGTAGTAGCCTACAAAATCTTGGGGTGGGGCCCAAAAAGTCTGCATTTTTTATAAAAACAAGCCCAAAATTTTTTTTGTTTTTTTTTCCATCCAATTCTTAAATTTTTTTTTTTTCCTGTTGGGGGGGGGGGTGGCCACCTTTTGGGGGGAAAGTTGGGGGGGGACATCAAAAAGAAATTGAAAAAAAATAAAAAGTGGCATATAAAAACCATCTAATGTTTTTTTTAAAAAAAAACCAGGCAGGTTTGGGTTCCCCCCCCCAACTTTGGGGTGGGGTTGGGCCCCCCTTTTAAAAAAAAACCCGTAATTAAAGGGGGGGGGGGGAAGGGGGGAACCCCCAAAGGCCAGAGGGCCCCCCCCAAAATTGGGGGAAAAGGGGGGAAAAAAAAGTTCCCCCCCCAAGGGAGGGGGGACTTGGGGGCCCTTTTAGATTTTGCAGGAAATTGTAACAAATGTTCTTATGTAAAAGAAACTTTGAGGCCCAAAAAATTTTTTTTCCCTTTAAAAAAAAAAACTCCCCTAAAAAAAATTTAAAAAAAAACTGGAGGGATTTTTAAAAAACATCATGCTTGTTATTTTTTTTAAAAAAAAAAATTATTTTAAAAAAGGAACCAATAAATTTTATAAAATTTTTTTTCTGTTCCCTTACACATTTTTTTTCAGGGGTTTATTTTTTTTACTATGATAATAGTGTGGGACTCTTTGGGTTTTTTAAAAAATTTATTTCATAATTTTTAATTAGTTTGGGCCATTTAAAAGTTTTTGTCACTTGTAAGGCATAATCAATGGTACAATTTAAAAAAAAAAAAAGATTTTTGCAAAAAAAAAAAATTTCCTAAAAAAAAAATTTCATTTTTTAAAAAAATTTTTTTTCCCCCCAAATCCCTTTTCAGGAAAAAAAAAATAAAATTTTTTTTTAAGGGAAAATTTTAACGGTTTTTGGGTCCCCCCCACCTTTCCCCCGAAAAAAAAGAAAAACCTTGGGGGTTTTTTTCAAACCCCTTCCCCCAAAAAACTTAAAAAAGGGGTTCACCGAGTCCCCCCTTTTCAAGAACTCCAAGGCCTCAAACCGGGGGTCCTTCCTTTTTAAAGGGGGGGGGGTCCAAGCCCCCACCGGGGTCCCTTT